>WTSP01010073.1:0-11551 GCA_025331215.1 Actenoides lindsayi
GCGGCCAATGGCGGGCGGGGCTGCCCCAGGCGGCGGGCGGGGCGAGGGGGGGCGCGGCGGCAGCGCGCCTGGGTCCAGGGCCGGGTCCGGGTCCAGGGCCAGGTCCAGGGCCGGGGCCGCGTCGGGCGGCCGCCATGTGGCCGTGCAGTGGGCGACGGCAGCGCCGGTTCGGGGGCGTCGCGTTCCTCATCTTCGTGCTGTGGGTGCTGCTGCGCAGGTGAGAGCGGCACGGCCCCGCCGCGCCGCGGGGGTGGCGGGGGTGGCGTCCCGGCGGCGGGGGGGACGGACGGACGGACGGACGGACGGACGGACGGACGGACAAGGAGCGGCGGGGCAGGGGTAGGGGCGGGCAGCCGCTGCCCCGCCGCGCTCCCGAGCGCAGGCCTGCCGCCAGACTGGGGCTCGCTGCCGGGAGCCACCGCTCTGGATTGGGAACCAATTGGCGTTACGGGGGAAAAACTGTTCTGAACGCTGCGCTTCCTTCGCGCTGCCGGGAAGATAATTTACGGTGCCTCAAGCTCGGTAAGATCGAGAGACGTTATCTTACCGGAATGCACAGGGAAAGGGAGCGCATCAGTCACCCACCGGGAGCCTTCTCCGGCAGGACGGCAGCGTGGGAAGGAGCGGGGAGAGCAGCGCTGCCTCCCCGCAGAAGTGATCTGAAAGCTCTTAAACGTACACCAGCGTAGCGGCCGCCGCTTCTTGTCCATCCCGCGAAAGCAATGGACAAGGAACGACCGACTGCCAGGGCCACCCATCAGAGCGTACGTTGGGCAAACGCCACCCCCGCCGCCCTTGGGTCTCGGCAGGCTTGACATCACCGCGGCTCTGACGGGCGATGCACGCTCGCCCGTCAATCGCTCCCTCAGAGCTAACCCGGCTCTGGAGCCTCCCCGGGTGTCCCCAACGTGCTCATGCCAGAGTGGTGTTTCCCTCGTGCTCCTGCCTGTTCCGGGACCGGTCCTTTCCATTCTGCATCCCCACCAGGGAAGAGGTAGTTGTTCATTACTGCTCAGATCCTGTTTATAACTTGGTTATTTTCTAGCGGGTTCTTAAATCCACAGTCGAAAATTAGCTGATCCTCGAAGCTATAGAAAAGCCTCGATAAATCTTTGCACAATTAGAAGCAAAATTCTTTTATGGCTGGTCTTGGGTTTGTGCCACGTGCGTTCTTAGCAGAGGATTATTGCAAACCAGTACCTGGTAGAAGCACGTCTCCCGTGGGAGTGTATCTGTAAAACACCATCACCGTTGGTACCTGACGCTCTTCTCCGTGGCTCAGGTCACCCGAGAATAAACTGCACCACAGAATACAGCAGCCGTTAGCCCAGCCGTGCCGGATGTGCGCCTGGGGTTCGTCTGACCCACCCGGGACCTTGGTTGTCTCGAGAGGGTGAGTCCTGAGCGAGGGCAGCTCAAAGCTTTCGCTTTTCCCTGGCCAGAGGAAGCCCAGAAGAAACAGCAAAGCCCTCTGAGCCAGGTCCAGGCGGGGTATAGGGATTAACTGTGAAGTCCCTCGTCCTCTGAAGCGCATCCTCTAACGCTGGCAAAACAGCCAAATGGTCTCCACATTTTCCTTCTTTTGACTTTCTTTTCTGTTACCTGTTTCTCCCAGCTCTTCTGAGTATGTGATAGACTAATACCAAAGTCAATCTCTTATCTCCAGCAGAGAGGACTTCAGATAGGTTTTTGTTTTACAGGCCTTAGTGTGGTAGTTAACTGCAATTTTCCTCTTCTGCTTGGAGTGTTTTGCCCGTTAACTTGCTTCTTTATAAAGACATTGTTCCGTTAAGGATAAACGTGTCCGACCCCATTTTAAAGCTTCTGTTCTGAGGGGACTTGGTAATCTAATGCTATTTTGTTCAAAAAAAAACCCCCAACATCCCTGAAGGAGGAAATGGCTTCAGAGGGACAAAATAACATTTAGCACCAATAAAAAAAAAAAGAGTATTTGCAACCTGTGCTGTCGTTATAGAAGTGTGAAGAGAAAAAATAAATCTATGGGGAGTGCTCTCAAGAGGAAGCACAGAGCCCAGGTGGATTTTGAGCTGTGGTAACAGGATGAAGCTCTGCTGAGTCACAGAAGTGTTTTTTCCAGGAGAAATCACTCGAACAGATCCCAGTGAGGGATGTGGGTTTCAGGATATCCAGGATAATCTGTCAAATATACATGGAAGCCTGGGAGCTTCCTACCAGGCCTTCTTGGTGAGGAAAACACGGGAGCTGGGGAATTTTAAGGTAGGAAACTTGCCAACTAAGTTATGCCCAGGATTAAGAAGATGAGCTTAAGTGATTTGTTTATTTTTGTCTGGCTATATATGCTTCCTGAGTACAGCCTTCATTCTGGCACCGGTGGCAGTTAGCAGTACTCTTGTGTGCAGGGGTAATTTAGGGCTTTACCTAGCTCAGAAACAGAGTGGAAATTTAGGGTTTTTTTCCAGCTTAATCTTTAAAAACTGGAGCTTTGCTTCTCCAGACTCCACTGAGGTTTCCACCTCAGGCTTGCCACCAGGCACCAGAAGCAGACAGAGCTGCTGGTTTGGGATCCGATTTGCAGAAGTTGCAATCTGTGCAAGATGTAGTTCTAGCAGCATAGAGAGGCAGGTGGCCACGGGATATCCTGTGTGTGTGGTTTGAGAACCACCTCCCCTCCTGGTAAAACTCACAGTAGTTCCTTGGGAGCAATGGCATCATTTCCTAGCCTCATGTCAGTCTCTGGCTGTACCTAGCTTCTCGTGTCGATGAGCATTTTTGATCCTGTAATGCTCAAGATACTCAGGATACTCAGGCAGCCACCTTTTAAATACATCAGTTTTTGTGCTTATTTCTCCTACACTGAGCTATGTTACCTTCACAGAAGCTCTGCTATTACCGCACCACCTTCTGAATGGGCTATGTTACAATCTCCACGCTCAGCACTCTTTTTTTCCACATGGTTTGACAATAAATGCACGTGGCGCTCGTGGGCTGAAGGCAGTGAGTATCTAATCCAGACTTCCTTTTCCAGGTATTACCCCTGCCTGCTGTCGGTTGTTTCAGAGCCCTGTGAGAATGCTGTGCTACACAGGTACCCTCCGTAGTATCTTTACAGTATCCTGGAAGCCTTAGATTTAGTTCCTTTGTAGTCTCCTTGTCTTGTGTCGGAGGACAGGTAGTTGCTGCAGGCTCCTGGTGAGCAATCCCTATAAGCCACGAGTTCCAAGACATCCTCACCCTCTGCTAATACCCGCTCTACCCGTAGTCTAGAAAGCAGCCGGAGGCTTAGGTATTTCCCTCTTCTCTGAACATGACATTTCTCTCAAATGTGTGGGTCACTCCTGCTTTCTCGAGACGGGAATTCATCCCTCGCATCTGGCTGTGAAAACGTCTCGGAGGAACAAGCTGCTATTGTCCAACTCTTCTGTGAATTCAGAGCTGTGGAGCTGGGATGGTCTGATGGAGGCAGTGTAATTGCTTTGGCTCTGGTCTACTTGGTAACATGTCTTCTTGGTTCAGCCAGAATGAACTGGGGATCCATGTAAGGCTATAGGAGGTAGTTTCCTGCGTGCAGGAACCGACCCGAACGGTGCTGCGATAGCACGGGTACTCCAGCTTGTAAGGGCTGCGGAACCTGATACTGCCTTTGCCCCGGCCCTTTTGGCACATGGCCTGTTAAGGAGTTACTATAAGCAGTGGTGCAGGCAGAGGTAAGTTTGTGATGACAGCTGACTTAGTCTTTCCCGGGTGATGAATATAATCCAGGGGATCTCTAAACTAAGGAAAAGTTTCTCTGTTCGCAGTGAACAGATGAGGGTTCTTTACTTTTCCCATGCATTGAGCTGGAAGGTGTCAGAGACCAGGACATTCAAGGCAGCAATACTGAAATGCAGCTGCCGCTGGAGCGAGGATCTGGAGATCAGCCAGCTGATGTCATCCTCCTGCAAAACAGGGAGATCTTACATTTCATAAGATATGAAAGCGTTTGCTAGTATTGAGTGAAAACTTGCCCGTCTTGTATTTTCAGCCAGTTAGTTTTGTGATCTCTGCCTGACCGGTGCTACGTTTCCATTGCAGAGCACGGCAGAGTGGCTTCGGGCATTCAGGATGGAAGCTACTAGCGAAACGAGTATGAAATACACATCTTGGGCAGATCTTCTGTCTGCTTCATAGTCTGAGAAAGCTGTAAGCTCTATATGACAAAGAGCACGGTTTAGTTAAGAAGTAGGAAGGTCAGAGCTGATTGTGCCAGGTAGGGTGAAATAAGCAGCCTGTCTTAGGAGGACAGATTACTAGAGATTGGGTGCTCATACGTCTCTCTTTCTCTTCTAGGTTTAACTGGAGTGAGCTGACCCCTCTGCGGTTATGGGGGAGGACCTTAGGCTTGCAGACAGAGAACTCCCAGTTCCTGCTGGAGGGCATGCCTTTCCGCATATTTGGAGGATCAATGCACTATTTCCGAGTCCCCAGGGAATACTGGGAAGATCGCATGCTTAAGATGAAAGCCTGTGGCTTAAACACCCTCACGACGTAAGTGTCCTCGCTCCCTGGGCCGCGTCACACGTACCTTGCAGCCTCTCCCCCTTCCACAGTAGGTGGTGGGACTCGGTCGTTAATTCCAGGGGGTCATAACTATGTGTTTGGTTTTGTTGTTATGAGAAAAGGCATGGAAGGGACTAGTGGGGACTCTGGTTTTCTTTAACCATGACACACTGCAGTATGCTCAAATACGGACCGGGACTGGGAAAGGGCCTTCTTAATGCTGACCCACTGAGGCTCTGAAACAGCTGTCATTTAGAAATCACTCTGGTTTGCAGAATGAAAGACAAGTCTAGAGAGAGGCCACATCTGATGGCCTTGAGAAACTTGGATATCGCAGAGTATGGGAAAAGCATGCAACAAAGTAAGGACTTGTCAGAGAAAGAAAAAAAGAAAGGCCCAAACAACACGGAAATGGATGCTCGTAGCGTGCACGTGCAGTAATCTCTGGATCTGCTAACAGGGTGTAGGTTTTTTCTGTGCTTCACAACTGCAGTGCCCTTTTCAACCCTTGACCTCCACTGCCCTAACTCTGCATTTCAGGTACGTGCCGTGGAACCTTCATGAACAAGAAAGAGGGAAGTTTGACTTCAGTCAAAACCTGGATCTAGAGTATGTGGTACAGACAGCTCTGTTATTAAATACTCCTGTTTTGAGGGGAGGGTGTGCGTGTCGGTTCTGGGTGAAGATGTCACTTCCAGCTTCTGAAGTGAAGCCTGTACCTTGATCAGGCAAGGGAGACTCTCATTCCTCCCCCTGCTTTCTGGAGTCCTGGGAATTTACAAGTTTAGTACCAATCCAGTACAGTTGCTTCATCAAGCAATTACCTTCCAGCTTTGGTACCTACATTTCATGGTGATTGGTGTAGGAGGAGGGCGTGGAGTCAGGATTCTGCGGTCGGATAATAATCACGCTGTCTGGATCTCTAGGGCCTTCCTTTCACTGGCAGCTAAAAATGGACTGTGGGTGATTCTGCGCCCAGGACCTTATATCTGCTCTGAATGGGACCTCGGTGGCCTGCCCAGGTAAGCGTGTAAACAGTGCAGCTGAGGCAAGCACCTGGAACTGTGGGAGAAAACCCCAACCCCCTGATGGGAATATTGATTTTCTGTGTCCCCAGAGCAGGTGAACACTCACTATGTTATTGAGCTCTCCTAAGCAGTACACACAGTAAGCCTGGAATCAGATTTACTTTTTTTTTTTTTTGAGTGGTTATTCTTTAAGATAATAATCATGTTATGGCATAATGGTTACAGCAAGAAAACAGAACTGGGGAAGGTCATCTTCTACTGCTGGTGCAACTTGACTGTTTTGTAGCCCTACGTTGTTCTTCTCTTAAACAAATTGCCCTTTTTCGTGTTAACCCCAAACCAGCAAACTAAGTCTTGTAAATCAGCAGTAGAAACCATGGGAACAATTCCTGCAAGCTTTGTTTTGAGCGATGATGGCAGTTTTATGAGGGCACACTTGGTTGTAGTGCCCTTGGGGATACAGAGAATTCAGAGTAACCTTTAGAGTGGTAAGTTTAGCCCTTGAAATCTTCCTGGGAAAGTTAATAAAAGGAGCTTGGGCCCAAAATACCAAACCAAAAGAAGGGGAACAGCTTGGCAGTTGCAGCTGCGCGTGGTGTCATTAGCTCACTCACAATGTTGTCTGTACCTGCACCCATACTGCACTCAAATGTGACTTGATGTCGGTGGGTTGTGTTACCTCTGTCAGCCTTGAGTGGACAGGAGACTCTAATAAATTCTCTTTCTTTACTGCTTTTCTCATAGTTGGCTGCTGCAGGACCCAGAGATGCAACTGAGGACAACGTACAAGGGCTTCACAGAAGCTGTGGATGCCTATTTTGACCATCTGATGCCTATTGTGGTCCCTCTTCAGGCAAGTACAACCCAGTACCGTCTCTGTCCCCATGTGGAGATGGTCTCCACAGATGAGTGTGAGCTATGTGTAAGGGCAGCAGGTTGAAGCAGTAACAAACCCACCAGATTGGCTTTAGGAACCAGTATGGACCGTGGTTGTCGGTCAGCTCTCCAGATCTAGCCATTTGGTTATGCAGAGGCTTTAGGATGAGAATGTGGAGCTGAGACTGTCTGAGGTTCGTGCATCTTTCCTGCAAGCCAGTGCCACTGTCATTTCGGCCTCTCGGATTAGAAATCACAGCTAACAACTTCTCCCTTTTGTTTCCAACAGTACAAGAAAGGAGGTCCCATCATTGCGGTGCAAGTGGAGAATGAATATGGTTCCTATGCCAAAGACCCAGACTACATGGCCTATGTTAAAATGGTAATGTTGGCACATTTACTTGTTTCTGTGGTGAATCTTCTCTCATAAACCACCTTCCTTATAGTATTTCCTTTCTTCTGAATAACAGAATTCTGAGCATGGCTTCAGAAACCCTTGAAAGTGTCGGTGCATAATCCATCTGCATTTCACTTGATTTCACTTGATGTGTCTTCCTGGAGTGGAAGAGGTGGCCTGTGGCCCTCTCAGGACTGATAAGCCTCTGTTCTTAGGTCTTCCAGAGAAGAGGGTGACAGGGAGATGGGGGAGTAGCTGTAAAGCACAGATGGCCTTGGAGAAGCTGTTTTCTAGTGGTCACGTTAGAGAGGGGTTTCTCTTTGTTGACTTTGATGGGAGGAAGGTTTATGCAAACAAGCCACCAGAACACTCCTAAGCTTGTGTAATCTGGAGCTCAGCATCAGGCAGGTTAATTTGCCTAATGCCTCCCTCACCCTTGTCAAGTGGAGACTAAACTGTGCCCTGGCTCCTGCCTCTGACCTGGATGATCAAGTGTTGGCCAGTGCCCAAGGACGCCAGGTTATCCTGGTGGATCCCACGTGACTCTGACCCGTTCGTTTGTCCCCAGTACAACTGCAAGGCAGAGAGTTACCAAGATCTGCAGCTTGTCTCGCACGGCTTGTTTCATTTCTTCTCACTGAGTGTTTAAAAGCGTCGCTGCTCCTGAGAGAGGTTCCCAGCCAGCGGTACGTGCTATAAATTGTGGGTTCCCTGCTCTTGGGCTGCAGCGTGATCAGATCCTTCTGAAACCCTTTGGGTACCCCAGCTTTACCCTGAACACCCTGAGGTTAGCTCTGGCTGAGGTTGCCCTGTTGCTCAAGGTGTGCAGAGGCTCTTCAACCAAATCAATGGTGTGTCAGGAGATGTCATCAGCTTAGAGAGCTGCCTGCTCCTGCACTAACTCCACCTTGTGGAGTGATCTAACATGGCTTAGGAAGTCAAATAGGAAGTGCACATATAAACAAGTTAAAGAATTAACTGCCAATCTGAACCAATAATGTCAAAATTGTCTACGTAGTTTCCCTCCCTGTGTCCCACCAGGGACAGGCATATAAGCAAGAGCTCTAACCATGTGGGGCACAGAGAGCCTGTTGTGTCTGAACAGCGTGCGACTCGGTGCTGGCTTTCCCATCTCTCAGTGATGGAAGAGCTTGTGATGTTTCACAGGCTTGTCAGAACAGATTTCCTCGCCAGGCCTGTGGGTGTATTTTTACAGTGCTGTTTGCATCATATTCTGGTATTGTGTGCAACTTACATCTGAGGAAGTATATTATAGTGGTTGAAGATGAAAATGTGGGAAAACAGGATTTGCAGGGCTTCTTTCTTGGTTGGAGTAGGATCTAACGTGAGGCAGAGCTCCTACTCTTTATCCTGGTTTGGACCTCGAGCTTTGAATGTAGCAAGCTGCTTAACTGCAGTGTATATGACAACTTCCTGGAATTAATATACCTATTAAAAAACCCCCACAATTCCCATGAACCCTGAGATCCCTGTCCTTACCTGACTCCTTTGGGTGCAGCACCTTTGCCTTCCAAAAGGTGAAGGCCATGAAAAGGTGTATTGACACCTCCCTCCCCACACAGTACATGAGCTGGGATTAGTTGAGCAGACACCTGTGCCTGCCTCAGAGCCTGTTTCTATTCCTGGTTTCTCTGCTGCACCCTGAAATCCTGTAACGCATTTCAATGCGTGGCAGCACATTGGGAAGAAATTTAGTACTGCTGCAGTGGTCAAAGAACTATCTTAATAAAATTCATTAGAAATTCTGGTTCCCTCAGTAGCCGAGTTTTGTCAGATACCAGCATCTGTTCAGGTATCCATTTAGTGCTGACAGGATTAACTAACCAGGTTGTCTTAACTCTGAATTGGGTTTTGTCTTTAATCTCTGCGCGTTGTAATGCTTCTTGCACATCATAAATGTGTCTTCATCACCATTTTACAATTAGTAATTCAGAATTAAGAGACTAGAGCTCCTTGAAGCCGGAGGAGTGACTGCCAGTGCAGGCACAGTGAAAAGAGGGGTTCATTTGCAACTAGGATTTCCTAATCTCCCCTCTGAACATCAGCCACCGTTCTTCAAAGAAACAACCACGAGGGAACAATTCTAATGGGAAGACCCTTGTGTGTGCATAAGCATTTTAAAAACCTTAGAGTGCTGTTTTATACACTGCTGTGATATTGAAGTTCACTCAGACTTGACTATTTAAGATCATAGGTACCTGAGCTGTCCTGCGGTGGCATTCACTGGCAAGCCAGCTATTTTCTCCTTTCAGCTTCCATTGTTAAGACAGTCACGAAGGGTGAGCTGCTTTTCTTTTTCCTCTTCCACCTGGAGCCCTCTTCTGATGGAAAGCAGTGAAGCTATTTATTGAACTGATCTCAGAAGGTAAAGTCCTGAAGTTTGATGCATCAGTGAGAAACCGATCCAGCTTTCTAAAACAAAATAAGATTATTTTTTTTCAGTTGTCTTTAAGCTGGAAAAAAGTAGGCAGGAAAGCTTCAGGAAGAAAGAGGGATGTCACAGCAATAATATTTCTTACCAAGCCATTACCAATTTCAAGCTATGCCCAGAGAAGCTGATAATATATTTAATGCTTTAATATGCTGACAAATTCTACACTCGGGCTGTTAACACAACGGCTTTTCCTCTTTTTAATGTAGGCCCTGCTAAAGAGAGGGATTGTGGAACTGCTCATGACCTCAGACAACAAGAACGGGCTGTCGTTTGGCCTAGTGGAAGGAGGTATGTGCTTGTAGGAGAGCAAGGCAAGAACGTGTTCTCACTCTTTGTCTGATGAAACGCAGCCTTCGAATGCGAGCGGAACGTTTCCTTGGCCACGCCGCACCCACTGCCCGTGCTGGCTTGGTGGTGGAAGCTGCTTCCCCAGAGGGACCCCCTTAGCTGGACAGAACAAACCCAGCCCCTTCCCCAGAAATGGTTTAGAGCAGTTTTTTTCAGCATAAAGCGTTGGAAGATTTATTTCTCTGGTGTGTGGCAGTTTCCAGCCTTGACCACACAGAGTCACTCTCTCGCTGGCAGCGAGTGAGGTGCAGCAGGGCTGCTGTGGAAATGCCTGCCTAGCCCTCACCCTCTTCTCTGGGAATGTTTACTGCCTCAGAGCTCCTTCTTTGCAGTTGTCTTTTTCAGCGTGCTGCATGCTGAGAGCTCTTTGATACCAATTTGCCTCTTAGATGTCATAACAATCTGCTCATTAGAGTCAACGTGTCAAGTAATCAGATGCGTGGAATAACTAGGGCTCCAAGGGGTACAGCAGCAAGGTGGTTATGAAAGTGCTAGAGGAGGGAGAAGAGAATCCACTGTAGAAATGCATTAAGAAGCGTGAAGGTTCCGTGCTGGAGTTGAAAACTAATGCAGCCCTTCCGTGATTTTGTTTGTTCTGTTCATCAGTGGGGTACTGATTTCTTTCCAAGAAGCATCTGTAGGTTCCTGTTGATGCCAGGAGCAGTCACCCTGGTGCTCTGCAGAGAAAACTGTCTGTTGTTTAAGGACCTGAGACTACAGCACTGTAGCCCTTGTTCGGTGGTTGTAGCACATTAGCTACAGGAGGAGGAAAGCGTTTGCTGCTGCTGTGGGTCCCTTCATGCTCAGAGGTGTCACGGGGGACTGGTTCTCCACACCTTTACACCATTTTCAGTGGCATGCTGTTAATCAGCATGAAGAGCAGAACTGGGCGTGTTCACATTCAGGATTGCCAGCCACTGTATTACATCAATGTGAAATCCACAGTTTATTTTGTTCTCCCACAGTGTTTGCCTGTGCCAAATTCTTCAGCTCAGCACTACACAGTTCAGCCTATTAAAATCATGGTATAAATAGTGAGAAGTGAGCTTTTGCTTCTGTAAATATTCTGTTTGAAGTGCTGTGATGCAACTGGGGCTGGATTTGATACCAGCTCTTGTGTAAGCAGTCAGTTTTTAATACAGAGTCATATCATTGCTCCTGCATTTTCCAAGTATCTTAGGAGAAATATGGTCAGTGTGACCGAGGGCTAGAGAAGTATGAAAATAGTTCACATGTGTACCAGGGCCTGGGACACTGATACCATATTAGTGTCTTCTAATGCATCAGGACTTCCCACCCCAGTGCCCGAAGCTCAACGCAGCGACTCTCCCTATCCGTGCAGCACACACAAAGTAGTTGCTGGTTCCCCCGTGCTGCACAGGGCAGAAGCACAGATAAGTCTTGTAATTACAATTTCTATCTGGTTCACTTGTACTGTGGTTTCTCTCGCCCACCCCCACAGACATGACAAGTTGTAAGATATTGCCTGGGTAGCGCTTCCTGCAGCTAAAGCCTGGGAGATCAGTGTGGCATCCAGATAGGACTTTCTAATCAGAAGCTTGCCTTTATGTGGTGCCTTTTATCTGAGGATCTCCCAAGTCCTTTACAGCCTCTAATTAAAGCTTGTGACACCCTGTGAGCTGCTCTGATGCTCTCCCTTTCTAGTATCTCTGAACGTTAGAGCTAAAAAGATGGCCTGTGAGTATTCCACTGTGTGCTGCGGTCCAGTCGGGTTCCGCGTACGAGGCGAAGACTTTGATGGGAAATTTCTGAGGAGGTTGTATTGGTGGTTCAGAATATTTCCAGTTCCCCCTAAGCTTGTGCTGGGCTGATTCCTAAAGAGATGCCCAGGGAGGTGGTGGAAGCCCCATCCTTGGAAGTGTTGAAGCCCAGGCTGGATGGGGCTCTGAGCAACCTGCTCTAGTGGGA
>WTSP01010073.1:15803-62195 GCA_025331215.1 Actenoides lindsayi
GGAAAGGAAGTGGATTCCCCCCCTCCCCCCCTCTGCTAGTTCAACCCTCAGCTGAAACCAATTGTATTTTCAACTCTAAAAACACAGAAGAACTCTAATATAGGAAAATGATTCATTCTTAATTGTTTTAAGTACATATACACAGATGTTGGATACGCTTTTTAGGGAGTATTTGTGGTTTCACTGTGTCAGCAGCATAATGATCTATAAAACAAGGCAATCTTTAATCCAAATAGTGGGTGCGTGGGTTTTTTGTTTTCTTTTTTGAGACTGGATACACTGAATGTGAAAAAAGAATATTAGCAGTAACAAAGCACTACAAGCATCAGAAGAAGGGATCTGGAAGTTTGCTGTCCTTACCTGAGACTTAACATAATATGAAAACCTCACAGTTGTAATGACCTGGCATTTACAGGGGAACAAGTATAAAGGTTGGCACCAGAAAATGAATGATGTCATAGTTCACCCAGGAAAGAATCTGAGTTGAGGTAAAAGGCGGGGAAAGGGGAGCAGGCAAACCTGATTTTTAGACGTTGTCACAACCCTCCTAGAACGAGATCCTTGGAGAACTGCGTGAGATGTTGGGAATTCTTGTTTGTCTTTTTGCACGTGGAACGATTTATGAACGATTCCACTTTACTTCTGTGATTATTTCAGCCATCTACCAGGGCTCTGACAGAAACTGTTCAATGTTCATGGGGATGACCGAGGTCTTTTTGACTTTTTGGTTAAAATTAAGGAACAGACTGGACCGCAAGCACAGATTTTTCATCTGCATGTGATCTGTTCTAAATGTTCAGAATTGCCCACAACTCAACGGGTACAAGACAAATATAATGATTTGTGCTTTAGGGAATTCCTTGGGATGTTGCCTGGCACCTTGCAGATGTTTTTACTTAGAATTTATGGTTGAAAGAAACAAAAATATTAGTAGGTATCTCTTTTTCCTTAGAACAACCAACTAACCAACCAAATTTTTTCCTCGTCTCTCTAAGACAAGACATTTCTTGTTTGTTGTTGCACTTGAACTTTAATCCAGCTAAACAGACTAGATGACTGTAATCTCTCAAAGGAAATAAAATGTGCATTGCATTAATAGGAAAAGAGTGTGTTCTAAGTCGTAAATATCTGAAACACCCTGCTTAAAAAAGACCCAGTACTGTTTCACATTTTCCATCTGTTCAATGACAGAACATAATGCTTTTCCATAATCTCCTTCCTCTGAAGCAAAAATTATTTCACTGTATGTCTGCATGGGTAAATACTTGTTCTTAACTTGTTCTGTTCATTCAGATGGTAGGTAAGGATGAAACAAGTGTAGATTTAGCTATATAGTGTATGTTTGCTTTAAAAACCAACCAACCAAACACAAAGGCAGCAACAAGAAAAGCCCTGAGCCAAAAAAACCCTCCAAAATGCCTGTATTTTAGCCTCTCATTTATCCCTAATCTCATCTAACCAGCAGTTCGGATGTCCTCCAAGACTGTGCCTTCCTGGGATTGCCCAGCATATTGCACATGCAGAGATAGAATAAACCAGACTTTAATCATGTAAACTTTATTTTCTCTTGTTGATTTTTTTTTTTAAGGCTATGTGAAATTCTATTTTCAGTTTTATTGCTGAACAACAACAAAAAATTCTGAAATATTATAATTCTGATATCAGTGCTCAGTACGAAAAAAAAAGAACTTTATTTACTAGGTTTTTTATTAAACAACAAAAAAATATTGATATGTGTTGGAGGAAAAATAACTTCAGCTTGAGTAATAATATCACCCTTTATTAAGATGCATTTATTTTTCCCAAGAATTGAGAGTCTTAAAATTGGACACTTACATTCTGGTTCCTCCAAGGGCACTGCAGATACCCAGATGCCCTAGGCATATCCTCACTTGGTCCTCATTTTGGGTTTTTTTCCTCAGAATGTAAATTATTCTAAAAATTTGTAACTGAAGCAGAAAGGCTAGGACATTCTGTAGCTTAGATTATTTTTATTTTTTTATTATTTTTTTAAACCCCCTTGCAGCAATAGAGTAAGAAAACTGGAAACACCTTTTGCAGGAGACAGTTTTAGGAAACAGGGAGTTCAGCCCAGTTCACATACTCGTTTTTCCATGAAACATTTTGAAAAATTCTGATTTAGAAATTGTCATGTCTCTAAAGCAACAGGGTCCACTGGTGAACAAGCACCCTTGTTAAATTGCCTCTGGGGATGATTAGCCTCTTTGGTAAAAGCTTGAGATGGATTCAGAATATCAGTTCAGCTATTCTTGAGGGCCACCTCTTAACCTAGCAGGTAAAGATAGCATTTCTATCCTGTTTATTTGTTCACGGAGATGATTTTCTGTAACCTGCTAGGTTATCTACTACTGATTTAAAAAGTAAGGCTTAGTTTTCAGTCTAGAAGTGCTCCTGGGGTTCTCTTTAAATGCACCTCCTTTGTACTGCGGCTGTTGGAATTGGGCACATTCGCCATGTGTTTGGCAGTGGGTTATTCACTGCCTTTTCACTCTCATTTTAGTTCATAGGTGTTGTATATCTTCTTCCCCATTAAACAGAGAATTTCACATCTGTCTATACCTGGCAGTTTTATATCCATTCAGTGTGTAGCTGGGTGACTTTCTAGATCCATTTTCATAACGTTTCAATGGACACGAAGGCATGTGCCCTTAGAGAAGAACATCAACGTTATTACTCCTTATTTAATGTCAAATGTTACCTTGATAGACACATAATTACTCTTAATTATTTTATCAATAGGGAATTTACAGGGGATATTCTTTTTATTCAGCCTACTTAGTAAGAACAGTTCTCAGTAATTTCACTTACACGATAACATTAAGTCTTCTATTCAGGGAAAAATGCTAAGTGGCTTTTTAATTTATGTGTATCAATTTATACAGCTAGCTTGGCTTTTTATTGATTGTTGTATTCTACAGAACATGTTTGCTGCGCTGAGACTGTTTGCATTACAGTTGCAGGTAGGGATTTGGATCTACATTCAGGATTACCTCAGGGGCCTGAAGACAGGCAGCCTTACTATGAGAATATTTGAGACTATCTGTCCTGTCCTTGGGGTGATGGAAGTTAGACATCATTCTTCCCATGCTAGTAATCTTAGATATGTAGGTGCTCCTGCAAATCTGGTGCATTCCTCCCTGCCTTTAGTGTAGCTTAGTTCTGCACGTGTCTGACTGCTTACATCTGTAAGGTATAAACCAATACATTTTTAAGTAAAAAACAATAACACCTGAGTTTTGTATCATGTATCGTTCATAAACTGGAATGGCTACACAGATAGAAGTTATCACTAGTCACATTTTATATGTGTGAAAAGTAATGCCCTCTTTGTAAGGAGTTTAGGTCTAAGTATAATATTGTTTTAAGAAGCCCATGTATCAGTAGTTTGAAGGACATTTAAATAATAGATAACACTGAAATCACTGAAATCAAATTGTGGATGTAAACCTTAATGCAGTAATTTAAACTGTCAGAGTTCCATACCTGCATCTCCATCTACATCCTGAACTGCTGTGTAAAAACCAAGCAAACAAAAAAAAGCCTTCCAAGGCTGTATTTCTCATTTTACATAGTTAGAAACGAGGCAGGTAACACAGTCATTGTATAAGACCATGACCTGTACCTATTCATAACTGGCTGCGTAACGTAACTTCAAACAATGAAATTTCAGTTTATTTTTTTTATTCTTCAGAGCATTTGTAGACTGGTAGGTGTGCATGTTCTCATTCCACGTCACCAGTTTTGGATCATATTTCTGCGTGATTCTGAGTTTTGCTGAACGACATTTTTAAATGAAAGAAACCCTCATTTTGACAAATGTTCAGAGCAGAAAGAGGTAATACTGAGGTCTTGGAGAATTTTGCTGGATATTCCATTTTGATGGCTAGCCAAGGCTATGTTTGAAGTGTGTATTTTGAGCATGGATTTTCTTACACCCTTTATGGAGGAAATGGTGACAGTCTGTATTCATCTAAACATAGTCCCTTAAATTTTCTGTTCAAAACCAGAGATGACTGGAATCATGTTGCTGATTTGTAGCCTACACTGAGATCTCTCCATATCCCAAACAATCCAGGAGTGTCTTTTTTCCTTCACTTTTTTTTTTTCTTCTTAATGAATATGTAAGGTTTCTCAGGCATTGATCATTCACTGACCTTTTTTTGTTACAGCAGGAGGAATATTCTCAGCAATTCGTTAATGTGAGGAGCTCACTACCACAGCCTGATGGTGACATTTGACCTTGCTAGGAAGAAATGTGAGAATAGAGTAAGAGCAGTAACAAATGTTTTTCATACTGATGGGATTTTAAAAATGTTTATTCTAGTATTTTTATAGACAAGTGGGTTTTTTTCATCTTTGTGAACAAATTACTCAAAGTAAATGGTCTAATACTTCAAGAATTTCATTTTTATCTAGTTGCAATAGATAACCTAATGAAAACTTTTTTTTTTTTCCAAAAAAAGGGAGGATTTAGCTTTTCAGGTGTATTCTTCACTTTTTGTTTGCTTCATTTTTCATTTAGGTGCACAGTTTAGTAGGTAGCCACTGAAGTGATACATATTTTAGCAAAGTAGATGAGCAAGCGTATTTTGTATTACTCTGGTCCTGTTTGAGACATGTGATTTTGTTTTCATATGCAACGAAGCATTCATATAACTCGTGGAGTAACAGCCCTGTGTTGGTTAAAGACCTGTCCTCTTCTCAAGCTGCAAACATCATTTTGCAGTGTTTTCTTTCTCCCATAAGAGATTTTTGCTGTTGGACGTTATTGACAAACGGTTCCAAGTGTAAGACACAACTTTTCCAACGGATGTTTTCCAAGTGTTTCTCCCATCTCCACAGCTGTAGTGATTCCAACCGTAATTTGTTTCCAGCCTTTGGCCAGTTTAGGCTGCTGCTGGGGGCTCTTGGTGAGCTGCACGTTAAAACACTTGTTTCTCAAGCTTGCTTGTGTGATGGTAGCTGGTACCGTGGAATCCATGTGGTAAAGCATTATTAAACTGGATCTCTGTCTTCCAGCTTCTTTTACATTTGACATTTTTAACACTTTCCCTCAAATCCTGTGATGGTGACAGATTAGTTTTGTTAACATCAGCTTCTAAACATGGCATTACTTTTGGTTACTGAAAGGCAAGTAGCTTAAATACCAAAGATTGAAACAAGTACACTTTGAAGCCAACTAAAAGACATCATTCCAAAGAACTTTTCTGTATAAAACTTGCAGATTCACTTTCTTGTTTGAGAAAATTAGCTACCATCATACACTCATCACCACAAATAATGAATCGTTTGCACCATTTAGGAGAAGTTTATTTCTGGTGCCAAAAGTAATTTACCATGAGAACAGCTGGGCAGTGGATTGGGTTGCCCAGAGACGTTGGGCATCCTCCATATCTGGGGGTTCTCAGATGGCTGAAGCCCTGAGCACCCTGGTCTGATTTCACAGCTGACCCTGCTCTGAGCAGGAGGTTGGCTCGGGTGACTTTCTGAGACCCCTTCCAACCTCATTTAGCCTTTGGTTCTGTGAAATTCAGATGAGGTCACCTGCTGGTGCTGAAAATAAAGTCATTGTGTTGTAGCACATTCAACTCTCTGATCAGTTGTACCTTCTACGAATATAGCTGAAGCTGGGAGTAGAACACAAGAAAGAGGAACCTGGGAAAGTGAGAAAAACAAGACAGAGTGCTTAGTGCAGGAAGCTTTTCATCCATGAATGCTGAGGTTTTTCCAGTTGTTTTCTGATGTCAGGAAAATATTGGTGGCCCCCAAACGTTGCTGCTCATCAGGCAAACATAGGGATTTTATTGATTCCCAGTTTGTGAAAGGATATGTTAGCTGGTCAGGGTGTGGGTGTGTGTGTCTTTGCTGTCCTCTTGTAAAAGATAGGATTTGAGCTATATCTGAAGGAAGATGTTAAGATTTCTACATATTAAGAAGACATGCATTGAGCTCGAAGAGCTTGCTGCAGAATGCTGTCCAGAAAACCAAGAGAGGAAGAAAGGCCTGGAAAATCAATACACTCACTCTTCACTTGATTGATGCACAGAGAGGTGCTTCCTGAGATCTTTAAATACTGTTTTAACACTGGCTAGTTTTGCTCGTATGCAGTGTTCACAGTTTAGCCACCCAGTCTAACACTAAGCATTTCTCTTGTAAACAGGAGAGCAGTAGGAGCTCAGGCTATAGAATATTTAGAATAGTGTAAAACTTTACTTGATTTTGCTTGGCAAGAATGGCAATATGTATGAGTTCCTTAAAACAAATGGTTTTCACATTCTCTTACATAGATGCCTAAGGCCATCTGCTCAGGAAATAAAGAGTTCCTGGGGGGATTGATTTTGGGGTTTTGCTTTTTATTTTTCTCGTTCACTGTTGCCTTGCTTTTAGTGCAGCTGTTTCTACCCTTAGCATAGTGCCTGTGGTAGTCCTGGTCTGCTAGGCTATAAAGAGTGACAGGAGGGAAAAATGACACA
This sequence comes from Actenoides lindsayi, assembly GCA_025331215.1. Lineage (NCBI taxonomy): Eukaryota > Metazoa > Chordata > Aves > Coraciiformes > Alcedinidae > Actenoides > Actenoides lindsayi. The sequence continues at coordinate 22,298 of WTSP01010073.1, forward strand.
TTGATTCTGCCCTCCCCCCAACTGCTATTGGGGGTACTGGAGGAATTTTGTGAGCAGGAGGGGTGGCCTCAGAAAGAATCCTCATACCCCAAAAGAGCTGTCCTGGTTTTTTGTTTGCTGATGGTGTGGGAGATACCAGCTACTGCTGGGCAGGGGTGATACCCAGCCCCTTGACCTGCTCCATCCTGTAGCTCTGCTGCTCGTACACTTTGAGTGCCAAGGTACTTCTGTGTTTGCCAGCAGACTGCTTTGTATTTCTGGAGAGATGAAAGTACCATAGAAGCTCTTAGTTGTTAGAGGATAAATAACACGTGCTATAGACATCTTGACATCTACTCTGAGACCGCTCAGGCTTCACTTTGCCACTTAGTGTTAATCTGTGCCTGTACTTCTCAAGGGCCTTCGCGTTTTCAGCACAACACACACCTGCCAGAGGCTTTTTGGAGTATTTTGCTACCTGAGATCAATCAAATAGGCTAAGATCCTTCAGCAGCTGTGTGTTACCCTTAGCTTCTCAAGGTAATGAGCCGTTTTGCCTATTTGTTAGAAATGGCTGGTATGATCTCTAACACGCTGCCCTTTGCAAGGGGAGAGAAAATAACGTCTTAAAAATTTTCAACTGGAAGAAATTGGTTTCATTGATCAGCTAAGAAAATATTTGATGCTTGAGAGTTTTCTATTGCGTATTAAAATAAGTGAAAATGATGCTGTTTCAAAACAACCCATAGTGATTATGCTTGTTCTGAAAGCTGAATGTTTCATTACAGTACCGTGCTTCTCAGAAGCCTTGGCTGGACTTCCCTAGCAGTTGTGAGAAAAGACTTTCAAGCTTCTTACAAAAACAAGACAGTGATTTTTAATTTTTATTTTTTTTTTAAAACACATTAATAAGAGAGATTGACTTTCAACTGGTGAAATTCCAAGTCGTGTAATAAGCATTATCTTTGATGATTTTCATCTTCATTCCAGTACAATTCCTTGCAGGTAGCGAATGTGACCCTGGCAGGCAAAGGTGGGAAGCTACAGCTTAGCAGTCATAATGTCCATCTTTTTACCATTCTCATTTGTCTTTGAAAATATTCTGGACCTATACTACAAAGCTCCTGAAAAAGTGAGCAAGTGAAGATGCTTTCTGAGTATCACATGGGCCTCTAGGCACCACATGCTCTATATTTTTTTCTTTTCTATTTTTTCTTCAAAAAACCCACAACCAGCCAAATAAATGGAACAAAAAGCCTAGACAGAAACCAAGTGCACAGGAACCAACCAATACCTTAGCCTGGAATGGGGTGGGCTTGGCACTAAGGGGGAGGTGGTAAATCTGAACTTGGAAACTTTGAAAACAACATTTTGCCCCTACAACAGTGGACTGACTGGCTGGAAGAAACAATAGGTTAGATATTTATAAGCTGTTAAATACAGAATAAATAGCAACTGCTTTTTTTTTACTACCTGTTTGGTTCTAAATATTCAATATTTCATACTAGAGAATTACAAGACTTTAAAATATCTTTCCAAGTATGAGTTAGTGGGTTTTGTCTCTAAATTCACTAAATGTACTCTATTCTCTTGTGTTTCTAACCGAATTATTTACATGCTACTAATTTAAATGTCTTTGGGTTATTTCCTTATTCTTTTGTGCTTCACTTTTTCATATGTATTGAGTACAGTTTTTAATCTGATGACTCTGCCTTTCGAAACAAGGCCAGCAGCATCCTGACATCCAGCAGAACTAGGGAAGTGATTGTTCCCCTGTGTTTGGCACTGGTGAGGCCACACCTCGAATACTGGGTTCAGTTTTGGGCTCCTCACTACAAGGGCATAGAGGTGCTGGAGTGTGTCCAGAGAAGGGCAATGAAACTGGTGAAGGGTCTAGAGAACAAGTCTTATGAGGAGTGGCTGAGGGAGCTGGGGTTGTTTAGCCCGGGAAAAAAGGAGGCTGAGGGGAGACCTTATTGCCCTCTACAGCTGCCTGAAAGGAGGTTGTAGCGAGGTAGGGCTTGGTCTCTTCTACCAAGTAACAAGTGATAGAACAAGAAGAAATGGCCTCAAGTTGCACCAGGGAGGTTTCAGTTGGACATTAGGGAAAATGTAATCACTGGAAGGGTTGTGAAGCACTGGAACAGGCTGTCCAGGGAAGTGGTTGAGTCCCTATCCCTGGAGGTATTTAGAAGATGTGTTGACGTGGTGCCTAGGGACATGGTTTAGTGGTCAGTTTGTCAGTGTTGGGTTAATGGTTGGACTCGATGATCTTAAGGGTCTTTTCCAACCTAAACAATTCTATGATTCTATGGTAGAAGACACATATTCACATGCATGAAGGAACACAGAGGGATGACGGCAGGTGGAGAACCCCAAGTTCTCGGAGAAAGAATCCCCTGTCCTAGCCCATCCCAGGGCTGTCCCGTCAGCTCCATGGCCTAGGCTTGACTCCTATCTCTGTAAGTCAGTGGAGCAGCTCTCTGGAGCACCCATCGGAGTGTGTGTGTGTGATCACTGCCCAGGGGTACACATGGGTTGTAAGGGAAGGGGTTTTGATGATTAATCTCGTTGGCGAGCAGGTTAAGTGCCTTGGGAGCCAGGTATGTGTATTGAACAACAAGGAGTTGGCTGCTAGAGTGACCAGAGGGTCTAGGACACCTGCTAGAGAAGCAGTGGGGTTGGGGGTGTCTATGCATGAGGCCACTGGAGCCAAGGATTCAGAGGTGAGTTACTGGGCAGACTCAGTATCTCAGTCCAGTCGCTGAAGGGATGGATGTACAGCGTGTTTCCCACCAGTGGACCTTCATCCTGAAATGCTAGAGAAAGGAACAGAGTGAGGCTGTTGGTGATGTTCATATTTCCAGCTGACAGTTTACAACGCTGAGAGGCAAGTGAAGTAGCCATGCTGCTGTCTCTACATGTCAGCATCATGGTTTCCCAACCATATGAATTTGACCCAGGTTTACCTCGTAGCTACTTAACCTTTCTCTGTAGGGCTCCTTTGCTTTCCACTATTGCTTCTTCATCGTTGCGTAATTGGTTCGTAGTCAATCTGGAATCCAGCAGGTCTCTGTATATGATCTGGTCCTGTCCCATTTTTTTCTCCCCACACCATGTTGGGTTCCAACTCCCATTTCCATTGTGCTTGTGACAACAGGCACAGGCTGCGTGTTTAATAACCACAGTCAATCATCTAGGTGTCGGGAGTAAGAGCAGATCATACTGATGGGAGTTGCATTCAAAATATCCTTCTCCTGCGATAGTTACTCTTGGCAAGTACTCTCAATATTGTTTTCTGAACAGTTTTATGTTTATTTATTTATTTATCTAGACCACGTTTCTCTAGCTTATTTTATGCTGATGTGAGATAGTAGAGGGATCACTTGGGTTCTGTTGGGATAATGCAGGGGCCTTTTTCACTGCACTTACAGTCAGGTAGATTTCTAAGAGGAAAATAAAAAAATCCTTTTGGGTTGCTGGATCTTCTCTGCTCCAAAATACTGCCACTTGAAGTCTCTAGCTCATTTAGCGAGCTTGAAATGCATGGTTTTGTCCCTAGTCCCGTCCTTCAGGAGAGTAGTGCAGAATTTGCAGAGAAGATATACATTCATATGAAAATTAATTCAGGCAAACTGTCTATCAAGTAAAAGACCACTTAAAAAAAAATGCAACGATACCCGAAATGCGTTTGTTGCTTGCCTGTTATGTGGAACATTCGAGGCAAATAGTTCATTATCATGTTGAAGATATTCAAGACAGCGAAGTCGATTGTAATTGAAGGCATATTTATATTAAATGGCAAATATGCTCGTTTTTAACATACAGAAAAGCATTCGTTAGAAAAAAAAGTAATTAATTTATTTTGAATTGAATGCAATATAAGTTTAATTTTCAGACCATTGCCTGGGGCGATGGTTTGACATTTTCTTGCAACTGATCTGATTAGGTCTAAGAATTATACCGAGAAATGTCACTTACTATGGAAAATACCTTTTTAAGCACTGAACCTCAGAAAAGAAAAATTCTTTTTCCTCCTTCTTCACAAATTGCTTTGTGCATTTCCGTGGCAAGGGCAACAGTTAGCTCTAATTGTGTATTGAGCTTGTTTTTATATGATTATGGAATCAATTCAGAATCTTAACAGAAAAAATGATACGGATTGAACCAAGTCAACCACTGTGCTATTTTTGTGAAGGTGACCTTGGAGAGCAAGTGTAAAGGAGTTTTGGTTTAAAATTTCAATGTTCTTCTGCTGTAATTCTGACGACGTGAAGCTCAGAATTGCCCATGTAACATGTCCATTAAATGAAGCAGGCTTTTTCATCTCAAGTAGTGGCAAAGATGCCTCAGACGCGAGCTTTGAATGACTGAATAAATAAAATACATTTGCATAATATAATCTATGGGACTTGCTAATGTAAGTATTTTGTCTCTACCATCATTCAGTCGACTTCCTAGATCTTACTGGACAGTGAAATGCTATTTTAAAGTATGAAATTCAAATTAATAAGCTTAAACAGCCAGTCAGCTTTCCAGACCTTACAAATAAACTTTGATTGTCAGATTTCATATAGTGCAAAGCTTGGTCTTCTGCCAAAGGTGTTGTTTTCACACATGAATCCAAGTTTTTGGTTGTTGTTTGCAGCAAGGACAGCAGAATGCATTGTCTGGAGGATGATAACTTTCAGTGCTGTAGTAGTTTTAATGATTACATTTAACACTCCAGACTATTTTGCCTTCTTCACTGAGAGTATATATATATAAAAGAATCCACGAATTTAGAGAACTTAAGGTTGCTTATGATATCCACTGTTTAAATTCTCCCCTGGATCTTAATTCTTTTTAATTAAAAAAAAAAAAAAAAGAAAAAAAGCAGGGATTTAGACCTCTTTACTAGATGACTTCAGCAGAATAGTTTACTGTCTATTTTAATGCAGCTTAATTTCTTATTAGAGGATTTTTCATATGACAGTTAAGCTGATATATCTCATTGCATTTACCTCTCTGTATATTCTTGCAATTTTTAATGTTATCATTGTAAAGAAAGCACTATTTTCTGGTGACTTCAGTCTCTCCATTATAAAGAGAACAGAAGGCCAGTATTTTTAATTCACCCAGGTTATGGAAAATGTAATGTCATGTGTACTTCCAATTTTAAAAAAAAAGTATTTATATTGAAGAAAAATTCTTTGCAGAGGAAAGAAGTTGCATTTGGCTGGTATGCATGGTGCCAGTGGCAGTACAGAACATGTTCTGTGCTAGACATGAGGGGAGCTCTTTCAAACCCATTTGAACGACTTTGGTCTTCCTCTGAAATGAACTCAACCTTGCACTGAGCTAATTGCTAGCACTGATTTAGGTGTTCATATGTCAATGCATATGTAAGTAGTTGGATATGCAAATTGATGTACCTAAAAATCCATTCTGTCCTCTGTTACCTAAGAAGTCTGTGGCTTTTTTTAAAAAACAATGTTTTTAGAATTCAGACGCTTTGTGACAAAGGTCAGTATCTTTTTTTGCTTTCTTCTCTCTAATTCCCAGGCTTACAGATAGGGAAATGGACAGGAGGAAAGAAAAAATTATTCACTCAAGGTGAACTAAGCAGGGCAGTGATAGGACCCAGGTCTCTGTCGTCCCAGTCATATGACCTTTCTTAATCAAATCCCTTTCAAGCAATATTAGTTTTAATGAAATAGAGCTAGTCCTATCTCTAAGCTTCATTAAGGTGTTATTAAGAAACTAGGGAGATGAGAAAAGGATGTCAGAGCTCTTCAGCAGGGCCTTAAATTCCGAAACATAAAAATGCTTGTTGTGTTCTAAAGGAACTTTCTGAATTAAAAATAATTTAAAAAAAAAATCTAGTCAAGTGACTTATCTACCCTTAAACATTTTTGGGGGGCTGAAAACAACAAAACCATATCAACCGTGGGGGAAAAATTGCTTAAATGCAGTACTTTCTAACTTGGAAACATCATCCATGTCGTGACTAAAGTGTAGCTAGGTGGAAGCCAGCATTTGGGACAATTAGAAAAGAATATGTTTCCAGATGCTTTCTTTGCTAAAATATTTTTATTATCATCCTGAAATATTCAAGCAACAGATTTGGCTTGATGTGATATTGTGCTTTGGTTTGGGTCCTTTTCTCAATTGTTTTTTGTTTAAACATGATGAAGTTTATAGTTTCAGGCTTTCATCCCCAAGCAGAGGTCTAAAGACAGCTTGGAGGTTTGTATGACTCTGGGGGGTGTGGGGTGTGCTGTGCTCAAAGGAAGAGGAGGAGAAAATAAAGTGTTGGGAGGCTGCTTAAAACCGAGCAGTTGAAAACTGTGGACTTTTTCTTAGAAGTGAATCTGCAGCACCGTATGTGAGTATTTTACAGTAGTCTTTTATAATTCCACAGTACTTTACAATGTGCAGCATCTGCCCGTGTGCTGGGGTGACTAACTGATGTCCACGGGGTTTTCCCAACAGCCACGGGAGCCAGAGCTGCACTCCAACATTATGAAGTTTTTTTTTCCCTTTTTTAAGTAATGATAATGGGCAGCTAGGAGCACTAGGAGGTAATGGCAAGGTGGGCACTAAGCAGGCATTCTGCCCTGAAGTTCATCTTTCAGATTGCCTGCAGTCTCTGTGACGTCCATGAAGGAACCGAAGTTAAAGCCGTCTCCTTAATTTCTTTTGAAACTTGGTTTGTTCCCTCTTCTAACAGACTAAAGTAGTATTGCCATCACTTCCTTCTTATGCATTATGTGTACAGTTCCCTTAGGATTGTCTGCCCTTGGACTTTTCCAGATGACTTCAGCCACCCGAGAGGACAGAGGATGTGTCCTGCAAGCACATTGATTTGTTTCTTTGGCTTGGTTTGTTTTTCTCCGGCGAGGGAGCACAGCCAGTGTTATCTTTGTTAGGCAGTTTCACCAGGATGCCTTATCCCTGGCCAGCTCCTTCCCTGGTCCTAGAGGGGATAAACCAGCTTTCATCCGCTTCTCCTCCCCGCTTGCACTATCTGCAGAGCTTTCCTTTGGAGGCATTTCTTTTATGCCTTTGGTAATCTGGGGTCTGAGCAATTGGCCGTGTTAGTTTCCAGCAGCACTGAATTGAGCCAGGGACTCAGGGAGAGGTTAGCAGTTCAAACCCAAGCGTGGCTCTGATAAACTGTACATTGATTTAAAAAAAAAGCAGAAAAAAACCCCCACAAATCAACACACTTTTCCTAACATTTGCTTCAGCACTGTGTTTTAGAAAGCAAGGACTCAAGGAACTGCATCTTCTTTTCTTCCCCTTCACTTTTCTTTGTTGCCTTGGCATTTTCCCCTCTCTGCTCTCTGATTTTGCAAGTTGGCTGTATTTAAGCAGCATCTTACTCCTCTTTATTTTCTTATTCATTCTAAAGGTAAGATATGCATTCATTACACAGTAAAACCTAACGAAGTGATCTGAAACCACTGGCTGTAACAACTGAACCTGCCTCGGCAACGACACTTGCACACACACGGGGCTGTTGGCATTGCCAACGTCGACCGTGTTTTGAGCAGGCTTCCTCTGTGTTTAAAACCCAGGCTGCAGCGTGCCTCCTGGATGGGGCCACAGGGCTCTCTTGCTCCTCTCAGCAAACGTGCAGAAACCTAGAAATCTCGATAGTTTAAAAGGGCAAAAATGATTTTTTTGGAGTCTCCTCGTGTTTTTTTTTCCGAATTGTCGTTTGGATTCAGTATTCTCGTGAAGCAGAGGCACAGTAACAGATTCACACAGATTGGCTGTAGGGAGTTATTAATGCAGGTGAAGGGGAAGCTCTTCCTTAAGGCTTCCACTTAGTTTCGCTTGAGCTGATCCCTTTAGGAAGAGATTTCATCAGCTTCACTGCTCTCTAGGAAGAAACAAGAAGTCCTAGTTGTGTGCTGAAAACTGGGTTACAGTATGATTAGAGAATGAGGTGGAAACTTGCAGTGACCCAGTCTACCGTAGGATATTCAGTATATGAAAGCCTGAGATGCCAGCTTTCTTGCCTAAAAAGTTTCTTCCAAAGAATATGCAGTTTATTCATCCAGATGGGTTTAGCATGCGGAGAAAAAGAATGCTGCAGGAGAAAGTCTTAATAGGCATGGGTCTTAACTCTCTAATTCACTGATAGTTTGCTACTGAAAGGCATTTGTTTTCCTTTGAGTGCTGAGAAAAGCACACTTGCAGTGTTCTCAGCATCTTTTTGGTTCTAGCAGAGAACCTGCTCTGATGCCTTTTGAAATCTTGCACAGCTCTTATTTTTAAGAGCGGTATCTCTTAAGTTTTTCCTAGTGTTTTGATCCTGAAAGGAAACCTGCCAGCGTGTTGGTTCAAAGGAGACACGCAGCCTCCGATAATCAATCCCTCCCAGGTGTTTTCCTAGTCACCTGCTTTTCTCACTGAGGAATTCAAATGTGGTCCTGCAGCTTCTCAAGAGCAAACTGCTGTCAAGGCCCCTGCAGGGTCTGGAATGCCAATGCTCCAGTTTCCCAAACAGCTGTCTTAACCCGTAGTTGCTCAGATGAGATGTCTCACTGAACTGTGTAAGTGAGGAAGACTCCTGGTAATCCTTTCTTGCAGCCACAAGAAATGTTAAATCACAGATGTGTTTAATCTGGCCCTTCTGATGGAGCCCTGTGGTTGGTTGACTGGATGGGTGTTTTTTCCAAAAGATGGGAGGGAGAACAAAAGGAGGGCTGGAGGAGCCTTAGATCTGTGTTGGCTTTACAGCTGAAATAATTGTTCCATCTTTCTCTTTCTTCTTGCCTCACAGGCCAGCCTCTTCCTCTCCCTCCCATGATTGAAAGCAAGGCATCATATGGTGCAATCCTGTTGCATCAGTACATCTCTCTCTGGGATGTGTTACCATCTCTTGTACAGGTAGTACCACCACTTTTAATGCATCTCGGTAGTAAAAGGCACCCCCTCTTAGGTGGAAAAGGTGATTAGTGCCCTGGCTTGTTATCCCATGAGGATAAGGCTGGAGAATGTTTTGTTGAAGTCACGCAAAGGAGGCAAATCTTTTATCTCACCTTTTTTACTGCTATTTCGCTTCTCTTGCAATTCCAGTTTTGCAAGTCCTTGGCTCCCTTCTCTGGTACCTTTTCTTCACTGCTGTAGCTTTCACAGAGTCCTAAGTTAGCTCAGGTTGGAACCGACCTCTGGAGGTTTACAGGGGAAATGTAACCTGTGGCAGAGTGGAACACCTCTCTTAAATTAATTGCCTCTATGTGGCCCGTCAATGCTGAGAAGCCACTTCTGCCATTAAATTTGTTTCTCCTTTGCAGCCCATTAAGTCAGAGTTTCCTGTTAACATGGAGAATCTGCGTCTGAACAACAGCAGTGGGCAGTCGTATGGATACGTGCTCTACGAGACTGTCATATTTGGTGGTGGACATCTGCATTCAAGGGACCGTGTCCGTGACCGAGCACAGGTAAGGAGCAGAGGGCAACTGGGACTACCTGCAGTCAGAGGTGAATGCCGTGGTCTTGGCAGCGAGGCAGGAAATGGGTCAGTGGTGAAGGGAAAGGTGAGGTTTTAGATTGGAAGTGTGATTCAGTCTTTCCAGTTCTCAGCTAAGCCCCAACCCGTATCATTTATAAATCACCATGAGGTCCCAGTATACTAAAACTTGTACTATCTTTAAACATAAGAAAATTACTTATTTTTTTTTTTACCACCCAGACTGAGTCAGTGACAGTTGCGGACGCTGAGTTCCAGTTTCACATAGAAACAGTTCCCTTCTCAAACACAACTTCAGTAACCTGGGCAACACATGATTATAGTATAATTGATGAGAAGTTGCTCTCCTGTGCTCTGTTTTGCAGGTGTTTGTTAACACCATGTATGTTGGTGAGCTGGACTACAACACCGTGGAGCTCTCCCTTCCTGAAGGACAGGTAACTAACTGGAGATTGCTCCCAGCAACTGTATGTGGGTAACAGCACCGAGTCTAATAAAGAGGCATAGCTCTCAAGAAGGCACCTCCCACTTGGTCTCTTTTTAGCTCTAAGCCTTACCCTGGGGCAGACGTTGGCAATAAGAATAGTGTATTGATTGAGTACACGTCAACAGAGCTGTGCGTGGCTCTGAGGAGTAGGTGAGTGGGTTGGTGATACTCGTTGTTCTTATGACTTGTGGTAGAGCACTGTGACATAAGCCTGTACTATGTCAAACTGCCAGTTCTGGCTCTGTGGGCGATAGCAAAATGGTGCTTAAAATTTCAACAGAAAGCAAAGAAAACAGTTATGAAAAGGCTGAGAGTTCCTCAGTGGCGTAACTATTGGCGGTAGCTGAAAGGCAGCGGGACGCCGTTCTGTCACATAATCCAGAGCTTTAAAGTAAACAGATAAATTGCAACTACCAAAGGTACTGGTAACACCTCCCCTCTTAAACACCTCTACTGACCTCTGTTAACCAAGCACTGTGGCTCGTACAGCACATGCTGTGCACTGGTCCAGCTGATGCTCTTCCTTTTTGCCTTTTTTTACAGGGATTCAGGCAGCTAAGACTCCTGGTAGAGAACCGTGGTCGCGTCAATTATGGCCTAGCATTGAATGAACAGAGGAAAGGTAAGTAAAGCTCTTTGTTCTCCAACCCTCCTAGGCAGCTCTAGAACTGCTGGGTGTGCTTTACTCAGAACCAAACTGAAGACCCAGCACAGGTACTGTCGTGCTAGCCAAGATTAACGGGGAGAAGGGCAATGCCTTTTGTAACCTGTGTTTTTTCCCTGGGAGTTCGATGTTGGAGGATCACAACGCTTAAAAAGTCACACAGGATCAGGAGGAATGAACTGCTTCCCGTTGAGCAGAGTTTACTGAAATGTTCAACTCTATCACACGCAGGAAGAGGTCAAACCCCCAGGATTCTATCTTAGTGGGGAACTATATGGGAAAACTATACAAGATAGACTACTGGAGTTGGGCATGTGACTGTACTCATTTTGTTTTACTGTCGAGGAGATGTTTAAAGCCTCTGCAATGCTCAGGCAGTCTCAACTGCAGTCCTGTCATTAGGAGACTGGACCAGGACCCAGGCATTGCCTGCTCCTACATGGAGAATAACTTTATCTAAGAAGAGGGTGCTAAAAGCGAATTACTTTTTAAGGTGTCTTAAGATGCTTAGATGAAAAGGGCTGGATCAGCACTGGACATTAGTGCTTGTCCCTGTTATATGTTGTTGTGCCTACTAGAGACCTACTGCTTGAAAAACAAATAATAAATCTATACATGGGCAGCGAGCTAAAAAATAACAATGACAACAAAACCCCATCTGCTGCATGTGCCAACAATGTTTTCTGCTTGGAGGGTGTTTAATGGCTTAGTAAGTTGAAGCAAAGGAGAGAGTGGAGGGGCCAAAGTATAGTAATGTTCCCCACTCAATCTGGATGAGCAATGGGACCATATGGACCCTTAATTCCATTGCAGAACGTGGCTGCTTTCCCTCTCCTGCTGTTCCTCGCATTCAAATAGGAAAATCTATCAGCTTTAGCTGTTTTTCAACTCTTCATTACCCCCATTGCTCTTGCAGGCTTAATTGGTGACGTCTTCTTGAATAAAACCCCCTTGAGGAACTTTAAGATTTACAGTTTGGAGATGAAACCTGCCTTCATGGAGAGGTTCGTGGGATTTAAGCTTTTTTTTTTTCCTTCCTCATTTGAAGCCAACTCTTCACCAGCAGTACAACATCTAATAGGTAGCAGTTAAATTCATCAGAAAGGAACAAAAAAAAAAAAAGTAGGTAGGTGGATTTTGGCACTGGTAAGTTCCTTGCTGATAACTTTGCCCGAAATAGGGTAGAAAATGGATCCACTTTATTCCTGCTGTTATTTAGGGGTGAAATGTATTCGTGCTGTGGAGGATTTAAAGACTTCCTCACAGCCTGTACAGCAGGGTTAGATGGGGTAGGTAAAAGCATGGCTTACTCAAAGGGGAGGGTCCCAACACACCCACACGTTGGAGGGGTTTGTGTCTTTCTCCAAATTAGCAATATGGCTGATATATTTAGTAATTCAAACTCACAAGGGAGCGGCTAATTCTAGGCAGCTACTAATAGTACATTAACAAGTCCAGATGGCTTCCTCTCTTTTAAGTTATTTTGCTTTAATTTGAGAAAGACTGAAAAAGAAATCTAGCAGGGGTAAGTCGAGGAGCCTCTGTTAGTAGATACAGAAAACCTTAGCAAATGTTCAAGGCAATAGTGCCCTATAGACTCTGGCCACGATCCAGAGAGAGGCTGCTTTCAGTTACGTTGGTAATGCCAGCAAGTAACCAAGATGTCACAACTCCCACATTTTGTGTAGGAAGGAGAGAGAGGCCACGTTAAACTGAAATGGCTTTTAAAAGATCAGGAATTCAACGTTTTGAATTTCCAAAGGACAATCCTAACAGGTGCTGGGGGGGCTACTTGAAGGATTCTTACTGAGGGGGTAACTCACATAAGCTTGGGCTGCAGGGTTTTAGAAGAATATTTCCAGTGGGGAGCATTAAAGCAAGTAAACTGTCAGAGCCAAACAAAAGCAAGATTAGTCAACGCTACAGTCAGTTACTGGCAATTGACCAGTGGCAGTGGAACACAATCAGCCCACAGTTGCTGTGTAGGAGGATGGAGCACGTGGTATTGTGAAAGGATTTCAGCTGAATAATTCAGTAGCAGTCAAGCTGCACTGGATCAATACCTTCCCCAAATCCAAGAGATGCAGTTCCTAAGCGTTGGAAGGACTGTGTTCTGACAGAAGCTCAAAGTTTCTGTGGGCATTCTACACTCCTTACTGTTTTGTCCCCTGCGCTTGAATTGTTGCTCAGTTAAGAAATAATGCCAGATTGCCCCTAATTACTGCAAAATTGCAAGGATGGGTTCGTGTTCCTTGATAGGAACATTGGGAGGAACGTCTGGTTTGCATCCTGTCAATTCTGCTGCTTTTCCTTTAGCCCGTCCAAGCCACGTGCACTTCGAGCTTGCAGGGTCTTAGCCAAAGGTGGACGGGCACTTCAGCAGCCAACGTGAAGCAGAGATTTGTATGTTGCTGTAAAGTTCTTAGAGATGCTGATAACCCCATACATCCTGTTCCTGGAGCAGAAATTGGCCTGTTGGTGGCAATGGCAAGCAGGGGTTAGTGAAGACTGAGACAGGGACCCCCCCCAGTACACTTACATTAAATGGAGGGGAGAGATCAGCTAGGTGCCTGCCTGGAATGACCACAGCAGAAAAACACTTCATATCCCTTTTGCAAGGTGAAGAATATTTACCTTTAGGCTCTACCACTAGAAGGCAACCGCTTGACATTTCGGGCGTGCAAGGAAACAGCAGCTTTGTTGTCACAACACCCGTCTGCCATTGTAAGCAGTGGTTTGAAATGATGTGGAGAGCATTGTGTCTCTTGGTGCTGCCTGGTGCTCCCCTGCTGTGTTTGCTCCCTCTCTTCCAGCCTGCGGCATACGGCAGGGTGGAGCGCGGTCCCCGATTACTTTGTCGGCCCAGCTTTTTTCCGTGGAAGGCTGTGGATAGAGCATCAGCCGAAGGACACTTTCTTGAAGCTACAGGCAAGTCCTGTTTTTCTTTACCTCCTCTCTTTTCTAGATCAAGATTTTGAAAGAGCTGGTTAGAGAGACACTTGTGTAATAGCTCTGAGCTCTTGTAGTCTGTAGTTTCGTAGTCTTCCTCTGATCCTGGAGAAAAAGAATTATTTTGAGGGTGTAGAAGTTTCTCACGTTGGCAGGTAATTCCGTTCAATCTGTCGTGGTCCTGATGAGAAAACATGCAGTACTGACCCTGCAAAGCTGCTAATGAACAGTTAGGGGGGTTTTATTGACATACAAATGCTATTTCTCTTGTAGTTGCAGAAGAGTAATGGACACAAAAAACAGAGGAAGCATTAATTTTACCCTTACCTCCTCGGTGTGATATGGAAAGAGTCACTTATTGTAGACATGGCCTGAGAGTTAGTGTTCACATCTTCCTTCTGTGCAATATTGCTGCTCTTGCATAGAACTTAAGATGAGATATTAAGTATTATTAAACTTCCTCCTCTGCTTTCGCTCTCTTAGAGCCAAGATTCATGACAACCTGAATTCTGCTGCTCGCTTTGCCATTTATGCTTGGGTGTAAATTATGCTAGTCAGTAGCAATACAGTATTTCTGGCACCTGGGAAGTAGGTGAGGGGAGATACTCTGTGCTTGGGAAGAACTCAAGATATGTCTGCTGAAAAGGAAGATGTTTCCTGTATGAGCACCAATCATGAACTGCACATTTTTGAAAGCTTTATCCTTTAATTAGTACTTTAAGGATAACTCCCGTTCAACGGGGCTTACTTAAATACTCATGGCTTCAGGGAGCTGTACAGGGAAAGCAAGCAGGAAACCTGCAGAAAGTGGCCTGAAGGAATGCAAGTGTGCAAGCAGACTTGGTTTGCTGCGGGGATGCTAACTAGGCAACTGGTAATTCTGTGTACTGTCTCGATTCCAGGGCTGGGAAAAAGGAGTTGTGTTTGTCAATGGTCAGAACCTGGGCCGCTACTGGAAGATTGGACCTCAGGAAACACTCTACCTTCCTGGTCCCTGGTTATTGAAGGGGAGCAATGAGGTGAGAGGCATGGGTGGGCTTTCTCTTTGCTTGTTTGTGTTACTAAAGGTCCTGCTCTGAATCACATTCCATAGAGCTAGGCATATATAGTATATTAATTACCTATCTCTAGCTGAAACCCAGCACAGCAGAGAGGAGGGAGGCTGTTAACTCCTAAGATCTGTGAAAAGTAAGGAAGGTGCTACTCTAAAGTTGACTACAGCTCTGACAACCATTAAGGCATGACAAGGATGGCAGCTAAACTTCAAAGCACTGCATCAAGTTCAGAATCGAGGCAAACCTGATTTGATGCTGGTTCGTTTTTTTTCTGCATCGGGTGGTGCTGAAGAAGAATCCCAGTTACTGTTCAGACTCATACTGACTGATATCTTGAAATGATGCTTCCTTCCCCTGCTGTGATCGTATGCCTTTGCCTTCTAAAAATATCTGAAGTAACTCAGCCTTTGTATGAAGGAACTTTATATATCCCTGTCTTCTGCAGATTGTCATTTTCGAAGAGCGCACTGCAGGGCGGATAATCCAGTCTGTTGACATACCTTATTTAGGAAGGACCCAGTACGTGGACTGACCAGAGCTTCCTTCCCATGTTTGGTTCATCTCGAATATTCCTGGTTGCATGTCTGGGGACACGGTGGCCCAGGCACTTGGGCACGTTCATTTCAGCTAGACCCAGGTAAAGGATTTGCTCTTTGGCAGTAAGTTCAGAAGAGAGAATGGGCCCCGAAGGAATGAGAGCCTGTTGTTTCCGAGATGGATGTGGAAGCTCGTCTCCCTGCGCTGCTGAGGACCCACAGCTCGGATGGCTGCGCGCGATGTTCTGGACAGTCTGGTGAATGTGAGGGAGTAAAACGGTGCTGGAGGCAGGAGAAAGAGAGAGTAAAAGAGCTGAAGCCATCTGAACTGAAAGCTGAGCTCAGCTCTCCAGTGACTTTAAAAATCTGTTAGTACTGGCCTCCTTGTTTTTATAATTAGATAGGGAGGAAATATCTGGTGAACATGTGAGTAACCAGGTGTGGAAAACCATCTTGTTGTGCTTCCAGGCAGAATTTAGCAACTCACTCTGCAAAGAGGCCATTACTTATTCACTCATTGGAAGCCATGTTGGTTGTCAAGGGACTTTAATTCAAGCTTGTTTTTTTCCACTAAGTTTTACTATGGAGGTTGTCTCTCTCTCTCTCTTTCAACAAAAAAAACCAAACAAGTTTTAAAAGGTGAAATGTGTATTGTCCTCTATCAGGTGCATCATTTTGTTTCAGGCCAGGCAGAAGAAAGAACTACCAAGGAAGAGGTGCAGAAGGGGAAAAGGACCAATTAAGTCTTGCAGTCATCCCTCCACGCCTGCTCTCACTGTGAAGCACCTAAAGATGAAACTCCCCCTTGTAAAATGAGCAGGGATCAGGTGTTGGTTGGGACAGAAGTAAAGGGGCTGCATACCTAGCTGCAAACAGGAGAGCATATCCGTGCTTTCTACTTAAATCTGCTGTGAAATCTTGGGGTCTTGAGTCCTGTTTTCTTCTTTCATTTTGCCCCTCAAAACAGAAACACAGGATTTAGGAAAACATGACATGTTTTTTTTAACTCACCAGCTCCGCAGTGACCGAGGAGCTGCCATCTCCTTAGGGAGGGGAAGAAGTCAAATTCAAGCTGTGAATCTGGTCAGAACCAACGAGAAATCCCTCAGCCCCTGCTTTCTGTTCCAGTACCCAGAGGATTCAAGCTATGAGAGAAACACCAAACATGTGCACTGTCTCTGATAACGGAGTTGCGGGGTATTCTGGCTCTTAGAAACCATACTTTTTATTTAACAAATTTAAATACAGTTTATTTAAAACTGAGAACAGACAGTGCAGCTGTAATCCCCTCCATCCTGGCCAGAGCTGGTCTTACTGAGCACGTGTATCTCTGCTCCCAAGGAGCACGGCAGCCCCTGCGCAGGCTCGTGTGACCAGCTTTGAGGGGAGTGGAGAGTTTATGCAGGGTGGTGGTCAGGACTCGATCCTTTGCATTTTTCTGAGAGTTATTTCCTTCCATGGAGGGAAGGTTGTAACCCAGCAGGGGCTGGAATTCAGATGAGCGAAACAAAACATGCAGCTAGGAGAGGACATCAGCTGGAAACTATTTCAATGGCACGAAAACTTTGTAGTCCTTGAAAAATGTCTCTTCCCACTCTAGGGTTTGCAGACTGAAGTGAACTTGGAAGGCCAGTACAATAACAGAATAAATCTGCTTGAGTGCAGAGAGCTGCTGTTTTAATACAAGGTAACAACACCCGTTCCCATAGAGCAGCCAGTGGCATCAAATGCTTTCTATCCAAGTAGCGCTTCGGCCAATGCATCTAAAGGAACATTTTTGTCAAGGCTGCTGTGACCAGGGACTAAAGAATGCAACTTTTCCCCAATGGTTTTGATGTACAGCGGGAGAAAATAACTTGCAAGAAAAATATCATTCTTCTTTTTTTTTTTTTTAAATATTAGGAAATACACAATGTCATTAGTCCAAGGGGAGACTTCTGCACCGTGAGGCTAACAATCAAATCTAGAGCGGTTTAATAGTTCCATGTGTTAGGGCTAATAATAACCGAGTCTATTTCCAGGATTCTCTTTTCCCTCAATTCAAGGGTAAAATTGTGCTTCAGACCTTTTTTTTTGAAAGAATTGGGACATTGGGGATTGATCAAAGGTTTGGCAAGAGCTGTGAAGGGGGAGGGAAGTTGGGGGTTTTGTCAGGGGGCCGGAGGCGGGGAGAAGGGGTGTGTTGTACCTCAATTTCTTCCTCAGCAAGTCTGTCAAGCTCAAATACAGAGTCAACCAAGGTAGTAGCACCCAGGTTCCGCTTCTGCACTGCTCAGTCCTGTGTCTCTCACTGAGAAGCAAAATACAGTTACATCAGAGAACACCCTTTCGTCAGTGCTACCTCAGATCCTTTGATGTTACAGAACAGGGAAGAGGTGACTAATGTTCTACATAGAAACTTTTTCAACCTACCTCAAGCCAGGTGCTGAAGAAAGAGAGCACTAAGCACAGGATGCCCTTGGGGAGGGTGCTGCTCTATCCATCAGAAGGTAACTCCCGAACTGCTCCAGCGTGGCTTTTCACGCCAGTAGCTCTGCAGTAGTGTGGCATGGCCCTGAAAAAGGGGCTAGGGCTGAAGGACACATTCCACTAGAATGGTAAATGCACTCAAATCAGCTTTTATCATTCAATCCCTAGTTTTAAGCAGTTAAGTTTATTCGTTAAGAGTGGAAATTTGGCTTGATGTAGGAGCACCCTTCAGAGAATCCCACACCTAATGCTCATGGGAACCAAACTGGAGCTAAACAGAACCAGGTCTTGAGGGGTATGGCCACAACAATCTCATTTAAACCCACATGAACGGAGAACCACGTGCTGTAAACATAACTCCATCCAGGAACAGTGCTCAACTGGGAGCGGCCAATGGCTCAATGTCCAGATGGAGATAGGTGAGAAGTGTCCCTCGGGGGTTTATACTGGGACCAGTAGTGTTTAATGTCTTCCTCAGTGGCACAGACAGCGAGATCGAGCACACCCTCACCAAGCCTGGAGATGACACCAAGCTGAGTGGTGCAGTCGACCTGCCAGGGGGACGGAATTCATCCAGAGGGACCTGCACAAGCTCAGGAAGTGGGGTTGTGTGAACCTCAAGAGGTTCAACAAGGCCAAGTGCAAAGTCCTGCAGCTGGGTCAGGGCAACCCCTGGTATCAATACGGGCTGGGGGTTGAAGAGATTGAGAGTAGCTCTCTAGAGAAGGACTTGGGGATACTAGACATGAGCGGGCAACCTGTGCCCATGGCCAGAAGCCAACAGCATCCTGGGCTGCATCCAAAGCAGCGTGACCAACAGGTTGAGGAAGGGGATTCTGCCCCTCTGCTCTGCCCTGGTGAAACCCCACCTGGAGTATTACATCCAGCTCTGGGGTCCCCAACATAAGGAGGATGTGGACCTGTTGGAGCAGCTCCAAAGGAGGCCAGAAAAACCACGCTGCTGGGAGGCCAGGCTGAGAGAGTTGGGGTTGTTCAGCCTGGAAAAGAGAAGGCTCCAGGGAGACCTTCTCGTGGCCTTTCAGTACCTAAAGGGACCTAACAGAGAGATGGGGACAGACTTTTTAACAGGGCCTGTTTCAACAAGGGGTGATGGTTTTCAACTAAAAGGGGGGAGATTCAGACTAGATAGAAGGGAGACTTTTTTACATTGAGGGTGGTGAGACCCTGGCCCAGGTTGCCCAGAGAGATTGCCAATGCCCCATCCCTGGCGAGGTTGGACAGGGCTCTGAGCACCCTGCTCTAGTTGCAGACGTCCCTGCTCCCTGCAGGGGGGTTGGACTTGATGAGTTTTAACGGTCCCGGCAACCCAAACCATTCTGTGATCACAGAGGTGTGTCAAGAGTGCCTGTGAAACCATGAAATGAATGAAGGGAAAGGAGAGGGAATACAGAGAAAAGAGAGATCCTTAATGGATTCGTTCTAACCTGCCTTGCTTTACACCCTCCCCCAAAACCTTCCCGTCTTGTGCAGCGTAATAAAGACCAATTAAAGTAGGTTTAAAATT
Organism: Actenoides lindsayi; assembly: GCA_025331215.1. Classification (NCBI taxonomy): domain Eukaryota; kingdom Metazoa; phylum Chordata; class Aves; order Coraciiformes; family Alcedinidae; genus Actenoides; species Actenoides lindsayi. Next base: position 41,428 of record WTSP01010073.1, read on the forward strand.
AAGGGCTAAGGTGCCATGTCAGAAGGCAGCTGTCCCCTCCGTGACCAGAGAGCTGCTTAGGCTGTTGCACACACAGCCACAAGGTACGTGTGTCTCAGGAAAAACAAGTCATCAGGGGCCAACACGCTCCCGTGGGCATTCCCACCCTGGCTTCCAGGTCTTGTAAACCAGCCCCCTCAGTCTAGACTACCGTTCCAGCTGGGCCGGGTCTCAGTGCGTCGTGCCCTGCATGCACTTCTCCCAGGCTGAGAATCTCACGAGGCAGCTGCTCTTGTACTGAAGCTGACGTCAGTCCTGTATTTTCTGTGCTTTTTCTCCACCTCCAGAGCGTCTGGTTCTGCTCAGAGTCCAGGAGGAAGGGCAGGGGAATCTGGGTAGTTTATGTACGCAGTGTTGCTTGTTTTCAGTACGTTAAAACTCTCGGAAGTCAGCAGAGGTCCTGGCTACTGCATGGCTGGCTGGCTGAATGCTTTGGAGAGGAACCTTGCAGGCTGTGCATGAAGAAATCTTCTGCAACGGAGAGACAACCAGCATGCATATTACCCCTCTGCCTCGCTGTGGTTAGCTGCCACCCCTTGGAACTATCCCAAAACCCATCTCAGACTGCAGCTCTGTGAGTACTGCTGCTAAGCAACTGGGCAGTGGTGAAAAGCAGTTGTGACAGTGCTGAAGAGCTATGGCCTCTCTGCAAAGCCACTATATATAGCAGCAACGATACGCAGCACCGGCTCTCCTCTGCTGGCATGCCAGTGGGCCACAAAGGCAGGCTACTGCAGCAGGCAGGGCTCCAGCCAGGCAGCCTGGGGGAATGTGCTGTAAGAGAGCTCATTACTGGTAAAAATACACCTCTGCTGGGCAAACTGACCCCCTTTGCTGCTCGTGCTTCTCTGTATTCAAGAGGAAAAGAGAACAAGCAGCAGCCTTCTCTCCTCTCCACGCATGGTTCTACACTCCAGTTAAAGGGAATTGTGCATCTGGGGTTTTTCCCCCCCCCATAATAACGAAGTGCAGCAACGTAGTCTGGATGGAAACAGAAGCAAATAGCCCATCCTTCACTCTAGCAAACCAACTGCAGGGAGCATTCTGGACACAGAGAAGACTAAATGCACCAGGCTGCTCAGGCAATTAACGGTGAGAAGCCAAGACATGAACAAGTGAGCAGAAGGTCAGCCCTCAATGCGAGTGTCCTGTCCTCCTTTCGACCCAAGAAGACACTACCTGCTCACCTTAGGTAAACAAGCACCTCATGGGGGGTTTAATCCACACCCTCCCTTATTGGTCACTGACTTTGTGTGGCTTTGATGTGGATATAAATTAAACTCTTTGCTCAGTGAAAGCTTCTGCCTGACTTAAAAATGCTTCTACTGATACTGCTTTAGCTTTCCTCAGGAGTTTGAAGAGGGATGGATCTACATCCTTCACCCTTGGGCTATATTAATACAGTTAATAAGGCAACCTTCTTGTTTAGATAAGCGTTTGGCTTTATTATTATGTAATTTCTGCCTAAATTCTCATTCCCTGGATTTCTCTTCTTCCCCCCAACCTCTCACTGGGTATTCCCCCTTTAGAAGATTATCTTAAAAGATAAAAAAAGAGAGATTAACTAGTGGTCTCAAGAAGTTCTGCAGTAAGGTCAGAGATGTGAAACGTGGAAATGAAAAATCACATTTAAAAGAGCTCTTTTTTTCCCCCTGTCATTGTTTTGTATTTTCCTTTTTTTTTCTTACTGTTGCATCTCACCACTGCTCAGAAACGTGAGCTCTTACCTGGTGTCAGTCTCCGTTCAGCCGTGCACAGTCAGATTTCCACATTGGGATCTGTGAATCCTTTCTTCCCCTCATTCACCAGCACGGGCTTTTCTGTCCTTGTATGCCAGACTAAAATCTGCAGAAGCCAACAGAAGTCATTAGCCACACCTCTTCACCGCACTAACAAATATTCCTGCACATTAAATCAATAGTGCAATTTAACCATCTACCCTGGAGCCTAATGGCGCATTCACGGCTGAAAGGAGGTTTGCATAAAGCTTCATTTAGGCAGGGGCCTGCTGCTCTGCAAGATGCACACTGCACAGAAATTACCCATTTTACAGTGTACTGTCTTGGGACATTAACCTGCTCCTTCCATGTAGTTATCAACCGTCTTCCTCCAAAGGCTCATCAGCCTTTTCAGCGGTGTAAGGCAGTTCCTCCATCCCCTGAGGACCACACGCACGTGTCCCCAGAGACCGAGTGGTCTCACTGTGGTTCTTGGTTCTCGCTTCACCACATCCCTGGCCGGTGTGGGGTTGCTCGCTAGGCTCAGAGGGGAAAGGCGAATTCTTGCCTCTCCAGGTCACGCAGCCTGTTCCATAACCCGGCAAGCATTAGTCTGTTCTATCACCTCAAAAGCCCTGCACTCGTTTCCTCTGAAGTGCTGGCCCCACGCTGTCCTCCGCTATTCTGCACCAGATACAACGCGTTGGTTCACTTTAAAGCCCCTCTCCAGCTTGCTAAAAACAGAACTGAAGCTTCTGCTAAAAGCTTCCCTCAATCTTGGCAGCAATGTTTAATGTAGATCAACAGCTGTTGAAAACTGGAAAAAAACTATCAGCTGAAGAGGTGGTCTAACATTTTAGAAGTGGGGGAGTATTACAGGTAAATAGTTTCTCCTAGCTGTGCTATACATACGCCTCTGGAAGCTGTTCAAAATGCTCTCTCCTCACTAGACTCAATTATACTTATTGCTCTGCTCCTAGAACCTGGATTGCTGGGAGCAGCTTTGTCCCCTTCAGAGCTACAGTTTCCTGCTTCCTTTCACCTGCTTGCATTGATATTTCCTACCTTGTGGGGCTTTCCCTCTTGTTGCTATGACAATGCTCGGCACATTTAATCCGAGGATCTGCAAACCTTTTCATACCCAGTCCCTGCTTTTCTGAGAAACGAGGGCACGTTCTGCTTCTAAAGGATGAACAAAGCACTTTTCAACCCCTTCTGGTTAAACAGGAGCACCCCCAGCTTCCCAAGAAGCTGTTTGACCAGATTTGTCTCTGATGTGAGCAGTCACCTCCTGCGCGGGGCTTAAATCTCGCCTGCTAATACTGAGGCAGCAGAGACCAACTGCTGTCTGGAGTGGGTCCAAGAAACCATTTCATCGCTCCCCCACAACCACTTCAGAGCCCGCTCATCAAAGGTAGCCTTTATTACAGCCCTGCTCACCCACTGCAGCAACTCTGCTGCAATTACTGCCTCACTTCCCTATGAAAAGGCAAATCCAACCAGGGCTGTAACAAGTGGCTCTCAGTTCTACGCAAGCATCAGTTACAGGCTCCTCATCCAACAAACACAATGTGTACACCTCACTGCAGACCAGGTGCTAGAAAAATCTTGTAGCCAATTCTCCTCTCCAGCAGGAGCAGGTAAGAGCTCTTTCCACTTCTGACACATAAACACTCAACCCTGCTGATGGTCAAGAGCTGCACTCTGCCAGGACTGGGACTCGCTCTTAAGCGACTGGAACCACGTACTCCATAAACAGGAGACCACAGCTACCCATTAGCAGCTTTTTCTAGTGGCTGGATCCCACTTTTGCATTGTTAAAGGCAAGTGCCAAAAAGGAGAGTTATACTAATTTAACTGAAATGGACCAATTTTCAGAGTTTGCAGCCTGACACAACAGCTTCTCCCATTTTTCATGCTGGGTCCTTCCACGTGGGAAGGACTTCAGCAGCCAGCACGGACACTCCTGCTTCTCCGCTCTTCCTCCCAGCCAATGGCTTGATGGTTTTCTACAAGCAGTGTGTGTGGTTTATGCCTCAGGGAAGCTTTGGCTTGTGCAAAAAGTACAGCTTGCAAGGGGATCAACGGTGAGGGGCACCAAGTGGGTGACTTTCCCTCAAGAGCAGTTTCATACAGGTCACTCCACTACTGCTAAACGCTTCCAGTCATTTCCAGCCTTGCCACTCGCAGTCACGGGACTCAAAATGGATCTCAGAGATTACAAGGATTCATCTCCATCACAGAATTCTTCATTGTCTTCTAACAGGAAATTAAAAAGCCGACAGGCAAGTCGACCTACAGCCGGAGCGGGGCACAGGATTCCAGGCACAGACCCTCCCTGGAGAGCTGCAGGGATTGCTGTTCAAAACGAAGGAAAAGAGACACCAAGCTGAAACGACAGATTTCCTCCTCTGGGGTTGCTTCTCCCTATAACTCCTGGCTGCTCCTGCGCCCAGAGGCTCGGTCTCCCTACGTACAAGGATTTATTCCCCTCCCAGAGCCAGTTCGGAGACCCGCCGTGACCAGTGCTGGTGTGTGGTTAGGGTACTGGTTGGGGAGCTCTCTCGGCTCCCCGTTCCCCAGCCCGTGTCTGACTGCAACCTGTTACACCAGCTACCCCCGGGGCTCAGAGACAGCCACTCCTGGTCCAGTGCGAAGCTGCCGGCTGGTTCCCTTTCACAACACCCACTGCAACACCGAGCTGCTAATCCGCAGATTTCATCTCAGATTTTACTCAGCCAAAAAATAAAGAGAGAGGAAGGAAGGAACGACTGCTTTTAGCCACCACTTCGGTCCCGGCAAAACCGCTGCCGAGAACCCTCGAATGCACAACAAACTGCCTCACCAAAGAGCTGTACCTACACCTGCCTCCCTGCAGAAACAGGAGCTCCAGGAGCAGCTGGAATGAGAGGTGCCTCATTTCCAACGACCTCGTGTCTTCCAGTCTGGCCTCTTCTGCCAGCCCACGCTGAGGCTTTTTCAGTAGCCGGGGCCACTCAAAGCCTCTCTCCTTCAAGGGCTCCCTGGTTGAGCACTCTGCAGCTTGTTTCCTCAAGTGTTCACAGAAAACGGGGAGCAGAATGACCCAGTTACATCAGCCTCAGATGAACCTTAGATCCGTAGACCTGTCCCGTGTAGTATGCTTGCAAAGCCTTGTTTCCATACAACTCCAGTATAAACCAACTCTTTCCTCCTGATGAGGAGGACCCTCCTTTCTCCCTGGCAATTAATACCCACTTCTTCAATTTTCTCCTTTGTTTTGGGCAGTTCCCAAACCAAAGAACATAATCAGGATATATCTCTTTGTCCAAAGCTTAAGCTTTTTTGCAGGAGCGTGCATCTGTGGGCTGAATTCTGATAAATATTGTAAATACGAGCACTGCCCACAGGGAAGGCAGTGTTTTCAGAGGACAGATGCCTATGCTTATCTTACGTACTTCTCTGATCCCTCCTTAACAACTGTATCTGAGCACACTGTAATTTTTAATGTAAATGCCACTGCAAACCAGCAGGATGGTTGAAACTTAAGGGAAGCAAACCGTGACAACTGCTGGGAGCAGAGCAGCACAATGGGGAAGAAGCCTGTGCTTTGATCTTGGGGCAAGAGGACCCCAAACCACAGCCTACTTTTGCCCTTCTCTGATGCCTGTCTGGACTCCCCTCCTTGTCAAATGGGCGAGCAGAACAGCAACTGGGAAAGGGAGGCTGCTGGCATCAGCTAAAAGCTCAACCTGCAAAGCTGCGCCCGGAGTTTGCCAGGAGCAGACAGTATTCAGTTGACAACGAGGACCCCTGTAAGATCCCCGCGGCCCGGCCAGAACCAGACACACAGTCTGCCTCAAACCCTGGCCAGCAAGTCCTGCTTCCTCTCCATCGCTGGCCTGCAGCTCTCGTGTGACAGCACTGACACAGCAGCCTGTCTGACAGCAGCGGATTTTTCCTCCTGCCTGGAAACAACCTTTTGTTTCCTCTCCTTCCTCCACGTGTACCTCCACAACCGTCATTTCCTATCCCCAGTCTCTTCACCCAGCTTCCTTCCAACAGTTATTTACATCCAGGACAATACACCAAGGATTGCACAGCTGGCCTTGGAGCCAAAACCCCTCACCTTCTGTACACCAGACTAAAAGCAACCTGTGCATCTCCCTCGGCTTGTTGGAAAACCAGTTATGTCCAATTTCTTGTTAGCTAGTAGGGCAGGCAGTGCCTGGGAACAGAGAGCTAATTTTACTCCAATCTCTCTTCCCACCCTTGGCTGACCAGCTGGGTTATTTATCCCAGCGCCGGACAAGCCGTAACCACGGACACATAGAATTAAAAAATGAGGCACAGCAGGTATCAGATAGTGAACAAAGTTGCTCCTCCCCCTCAGCTCCTCTTCCTTATTCCTGCACTCTTTGCCTGGGTGCTGCTGAAGATGGAGAGACCTGTTTTTCCCAGAGCTGAGGGCTGTGGAACAGTGCAGATGGAAAGCAGAGGCAAAGAGCAGCATTCAGAATTTCCTCGTATCCCAGAAAGGGCTGGAGATCTGGATCCAGCACTGGGTCTGTTGGCAGGAACAGCTTATTTGCTAAAAAAAAAAGAATCATCCTCCTGGGATAATTAAGCAACAAAGACTCCCTAAATCAGACTGTCTGGTGCCTATTACAGACAAAGGGGTCTGCAGTCTCAGAGGGACCCCCTCCACACCTCACCAAGCTTTCAAAAGCAGATGACAGCACCTCGTTGATCGATGCTGTCAGGCTAACCAGCACTGTCTCACTCTATCTCGCATGCTCCCCTGTCATTCCAGATAGATATCCATCTCTTGTCTCTCATCTTCATCTCGGAAGTCTTCAGGGCATGAACCACCATTGTGTTCTGAGTTTCTGCATTATTTAGCACATGCAGGTCCTGCTCCGTGACCTGGTGCTCCGAGGCAATGTGTACAGTCAAAGAATTAGCAGTCATTTGACAGCAGTAAAATCCCCCCCAAATGAAGCTTCCCGGAAGCCTCCTAGAGCTCAGAGCAATATCCCAGGCACGTAAACATTTCTACATTGTCTCTGGCAGAAAAATATCCAGCTTATTGTGGACAACTACAGCGATATTGCAGAGATGTCACGAGGGAGAAGGCAGCTTTGCAATAAGGCAGTGACTGTGTGAACAGCCTTTCCCTGCAGCCAGGAGACACTGAGGCTGGTACTCCTGGGTTACAGTTCAGATGGGTTCCAGGGAGCCAAATCCCATGGGATGCTGGCTTATCACAAGAGTACTCAAAAGGCCCCTTCGGAAATTCACATAAAGCAACCAAAATAACATGGAATTCCCTGCCCCAGGGGATCATCAAGGCCACTGATAAAGCCATATTGACAATAAAAAGGATATTTTCGATCCATATGTAAGGAAGAGGAACAGTTAAAGGGCAGATGAGACTCCGTTTTTCAAGGCCTGTGGCAACTGCTAGCAACTAAAAAAAGCAACTGCCCTCCACACAATCAAAGGCATCGTCACTCACTCCCAGCTCCCCTGCAGGGCGGTGTGCTCTCTCCAAACACAGAGCACAGGTGACTGCACGGTGGGGCCGAATGGGCTCTCTCCCACCTCCGGATCCTTACAACCCCCCTAAGGAGGAAGAGCCCGTACCTTAGTGCAATTGGCAGCTTTCGGCTCGAGGTCGTTCAAGGTGACCAGTTCCCGGAGCAGGCTGCTCTCCTGGTAACCTCCTTTCACCCCTCGCAGCTTGAAGTACGCCTGAGATCGCTGGAGGATCAGTCTGAGGTTGACAGCGAACCCTGCCATGTCGATAGCAAAGGGGCGATGGGGGTCGAAGACAGTTTTCCAGCCGTAGACCTTCCCCGCGGCGTTCACTTTGGGTGACTCGTAGCGCAAGCCACCGACGAAGGCTACCGGCCACACCGACACCTTCCTGGTGCTGCGCATCTGGAAAGAGAAGGGTATGGTGGGGGCACACGGAAGCACTGGCTGCACGCCACTTCCAGCAGCAGAACCAGCACCCCAGCAGAAAGCCTCCACCTTGCTCGCTGTCCTGCAGGAGACAAATGGCCCCGAGCTTCGGCACGAACCCCAGAGCTAAGAGCTCTCGGGTGCCTTCTGTGACTTGGCCCGAGCCGTGGAGCTCCTTGCTCACCCGGACAGGGATGTGCATCCTGGAGCTGGAGAGCAAAGCGTTTTGGAAAGTGGCAGCTAACGGCAGCTAAGCCACGGACAGCCGCTGAGCCGAGCACTAGTTCAGCACTGAAACAAAGCTACCAATAAGAAACCCGACCGACAGTTCCGAGCGGGGCTTTTTTGTCCAAAGGTTCTTTAGAGCTGTGGGGTATCTGTCCTCCACGTGGGTGGCTGGGGGAACCGGGACACAGAGGAGGAAGACACCTTGCCCAAGGCCACCTGGCAGTGCAGGTAATGGTATACTCAGGAAGAGAGGTGCTTTCTCTGAAAGCTCCAGAGTTTGAGCTGCCATCTCGGCCTGTGAGCCACAGTAAGGCTAAAAGCAGCTGTAGAGGGAGACCCTGCAGCCGTAGCCCACAGCTCTGGGGACAGAGGAGAAGCACAGCCTCTCCCAGCACGCAGGACAGTGCTTGGAGCTGCTCCTGCTACCCAGTGGAACCACGCTGGATGCCTCTAGTCCCTGCAGAGTCCTCAGAGATAGAGAGGAGCCACAGGGGACACTTCAGACTCCTGCATTTGCCAGTGCAGAGGCTCTGAATGCCAGTGTGCCCGCTCACCCCGCAGCACCCTGTCCTGCTCTGCTGGCAGCTCTGCCTGGCGTTCTGCTCTCAGCTCACTCTCTTAGATCAGGGATCTCCCAGAGCTAATCTCATCACTGCTAATTACCGCCAAGAGACCAGAGGAGTTCTGGCACTTGCCCTTCTGCATTATACACATGCTAACAGCAGCCCCTGTCCAGAGGGAACAAAAGCGTGTGCCTTCTGCGTTTCACGGCACGTTTCATTGGCTCCACGTGACCTCAACTGCAGCTACGTATCGGAGAGGAGAAGCCTCTAAGAGCAAAGCACACGAGTGAAGGAAGGAACCCTTTCTGCTTTATTAATGTGCAGTGTCTGTCTCAAGATGCTGCCAGAGCCAGCCTCAAAGGGGACTGTGGAAGAAAGGCATTCAGGCTGAATTTGCTTTCGGCTTTAAAAGTGGGTATATTCCTGTGGCTAGCCAAGCTCACGTGAAAGCCACCGGGGAAAGGAAAGAGGGCATGTATGGAGTAGACAAACAGGAGACCCCGCGTATGAAAACTGGCAACTGGTGGGGAAGGAAGCAGTGTTCCTTTTTTGTCCCTTGCTGCAGCAGCTTGGCCTCGCGAGAACAAGGGAACAAGTGATTTCTGAGCTGGAATTCCACTGGGTGAGGTACAGTGGACCCGGCACTGCAAGACCATCGCAAACCTTGCTCACAGGGGAAGGCTCAGGAGTTCCAGAACCCCGCAGGAATGGAACAAACAGCAAAGGTGGGAGAGCACACGGGTACCTTCCCTTGCTCATGACAGGACAGGCTGAAATTCAAGCTGCCATCACAGTTCCTGGAGCTGCACGCTGCCAGGCTGAAATCTCAGCCCTACTACCAACGCACCACGGCCTGAGAGACGATCCATCCCCTGATGCTGTGAGAGGAAGAGCTCCAAGGGGAGCCCCGCACACCTCTCCCAGCAGAGAAGCAGCTCTCTCGGAGGCAGCGTGCGAGGGGCTTTACGTTTCTGGGGGCAGAAGCCAGCGCTGCCAAACGCACGCTCCTCGCCTGTGCGGCAAGCCAGAGACAACCGCACAGAGCATCTCTGAGCAAGGTGTCTTGCAGGTGCTAGGACAGCCCCGACCCCACTCAGATGTAAACCTGAAAGGGCACTGCTACCTCGGCCGGGGATCTGTGCAGAACAGGCAGCAGGCTATTGACAGCTACGGAATTTAACCAGTGGACGCTCTGGGATGAGAGTAAACAAACGCAAACAGCAAACAAGGAAGAGAAACCCCAGGAACTCCTCAAACAAGAACAAGTATGAATTTACAGGCAGCCCAGTGCAATACACAGGGGTGGTGGAGAATAAAGGCAGATAACATCCGATCAGGAACCAGCTAGAAATCTCCTGCAGGGTGGGGCACGGCAGGAAGATGGCCGAGATTTCTTTTGCTAGGCACGTGCTTCTGCACAGGCACGTCAGACAGCGGGAGATGTGCCAGCCCTAACAGGGCTCCCCACAGGGCAAGGCAGCTCCTCATTAGCTTCCTTTCCAGTAAAAACTATCTGCCTCTTGATCACAAGCCACAGGATAAGCTGGGGTTCCTGGTACTTTACGCAGGATGCCTTTGACACTGGGAAATGAACACTTGGCAGCGCAGTAACCAAACCCCGGAGAAAACTTCAGGACAGCTCCAGTGGGACTAGTAAACAGCCAAGACTGATGGGGAGGATGTACGCAGCACCTCCTCAGCTCAGCACACAGCATCTTCGACACCCCACGTGCTAAGCTGCCGCGTTCAGCCAGCTGGGAGCCCCCCAGCAGGGCCTTACCTCCTCAAAGAGCTCCAGGCTGTAGGTGTTATCGTCGTCGGCAAAGTAAACAATCCCGGGCTGGCTGCTGTTTCTGTTAAAGGTCTCTCTCAGCCACCTCAGGGCAAGGTTCCTCTGCATGGTCCCCCGGGGGATGCGGGGATCCCTCATGTCTCCCCGCAGCTTGTAGTTGCGGGGCGTCTCCACGTTGAGGTGGGTGTAGTTGAGGCCGGTGTCGCGCAGCAGGCGGGTGATGAGGGGCGTGCGTCGCTGCGAGTCCTCCACCAGGATCCAGTGCAGGTTGGGCACGTGCAGGAGGGTGTTGGCCAGGCGAGTCAGCTCCGCCTTCTGGACGGGCCGGCTGTAGGTGGGTGTAATGACGTGGATGGTGGGAAGGGTGTCTGACCACGGGGGTGGGCGGGTATAAACATATTCTGTCCTCACCACCTCCACAATGTCCCGGTCCGACAAGCAGTATTCCTTGGAGTCCAAGCCTGCAGCGAGATCACGCCGGGAGTCACCACCATCATCTGAGCAAGGGTACGAGAGAGAAGAAAAAGCTGCATGGACTAAGTCCTCCAACACCCCCCCAACTGAGCCAGCAGACTGCTCGCTAACAGCAGGTCACCCTCGTGGTTTCAGAGGAAAGGAAACAAGCTCGGATGGAGGCTTTGATAAATAAGTACACAAATAAATAAAGGAATCGGGGACAAACACACACGAGAAAAGAAGTTCCTGCTGGTAGAAAACCATCACCAAAGGAGGCCTGAGAGTCCAGGACAATCCTGCAGCTGAGTGCTCAGAATAAGCAACTTCAAAAAGCACCCAGAAGAGACAGGCTTGTCCAGCCATTACATCCAGATAAACAAAATGGCAACAGGGATTGATGATCTGTCATTCCTGAAGCTCTCCAGGGCTCTGGGCTCCACACTCAGTGGGACAGGACTCGTGGCTCTGCGCTCAGGCACGGGAGCACCTGGACTGGGAGGCAGGGAACTAACTGGTGGAAAATACCAAGTCAGTGAAGATGCCCTGGCAGCACTGTCTGGCCAGGATAGTGCAGTACCCCACTGCTCTCCTGACAGGCCTGGGATATGGGGCACAGAGAAGCGGGGAAAGACACACTTCAAATCCAGAAATGGAGAGTAGAAATGACAGGCAGTAATTGTAGGCTTTTTCCTGCAGAGACTTTCACCCGCCTCTGACTAACCTCTCCTCAAAAAGACCCTACCAACCTCTGAACATAACAGCCCACTGAGTAGTGCAGATGCGAACAATGAACGGCACACACAGAGGATACACTGATCCAAACGTATAAAATCCTTGCAAAGAGAGACTTGTTCACCATCAGCTCCAGGAATAAAACAGTCCATGCACCTGTCCCTTTTCCAGGGTGGGACGTTCACACGTTCGTACCGCTGTAGAGCAGCAGGAACACCACAGTCTACAGGCAGGACCTGGGAGAGATGAAGGGGCACCTCCATTCAGGATAAAAGCCAGCTGCTCTCTGGTGGGCACAGAATACTTTGAGCCATAGATTTTGCAGAACCCGCTATTAGTGGGAACTTCAGATGAGAAGGAAGAGGGACCGACACCGGCTCTGGCCCAGCAGGGTACCACCTATGGGTTTTTCATAGCGTGCTACTCTTCCAGCAGCACAGACTTTGATACCAGCCCTGAACCAAATGAAGGCCTCACACTCCACGGCAGTGATGGAGGAAGGGAGGGTGTATATCTGGCTGGAGGAGCGGGTGGGTAGGGACCAGGTGTCCTACACATGTTGGTGTCAAGCCCTGTAGAAGGCAAAGCACATCGGCATCACGTAGCAGAGCTCTCTGAAAGCAGAGAGCGCTGGAATCCATTCAAAAATAAATCTGCAAAATGCATTGGACACAGACACAAATGGAATTAGCCAGGGCGGTGCTCGAGACCGTTTGCAAACCCCTGCAGGTCAAACCATCAGCTATAAACCCTGGCATCTGTAAGCACTTCTGTGCTCGCAGCAAAGAGATGCACGTCTCTTTTCAGCACCTCCTACCAAAGGATCTCAGAAATGCGTTACAAGAACAAAATAATTTCTTCCCAGAGCTTTCAGGTTGGTCTCTAGCACCGCTTGCTTTCCACTGGGGGCTCAGGGAAGCAGAGGCAGAGGAAGTGTCTTATCGAGGTCATCAGTAAGTTCAGAACTGAGCAGAGCAGAGCAGCCTGTGCTGTAACGTCAGTGTCTGTGGCCATTCACAAAAAACAGCTCCCAGTTTTTAGAGCATTGAATCGAACTGGTATACAGACAGTGTGTTCTTAGCCATCTCTTAAGCCCTCTTTTAGAGCCCAGTAGATCCCTCATCCTCTGAAATGCTGTCCAGCTTCCCAAAGCAGGTGCTGGCAGGGGGAAAGGTAAAGCTGCTTGGGACAGACTCTGAACTTTGGACAATTCAAGCTGCAAATCAGACTGTTCGGCAAAAGGATAAGCAACTGTAAAGATGGATGTGAACATTCAATTGAAATGGGGAGAGAATCTCCCAGAGGAAGACTTCCTGCATTCACCTGAGCTGGGCCAGGGCTGTGTTTAAAGCTTTTGTGTGGCAGGCAACGTGGAAGCCAGCTCTCATAGCACTGTAACTCCACCAGTCAGGTGAGATGCTGGCTCTTGCCTTCTCCTTCACATGCAAGAGCACCAGTTTGCTGCTTCCTGAGAACACTTAAAAAGTGCTCTTTGCCTCATGTCTCCCAGAGCAGCTGTCTCAAGTGTCAGCTTTGTTTCCTCTGCTCTTTTTTTGCAGCTTTCCTGCTAGACTGACTTCTGTGCAGAATGCCACAAAGGGCAGCAGGAAGGGACTCTGCTCTTATGGATCATCAGGGAACAAGGAAAGGCATCTTCCTTCAGTGCTCTGGATTTAGGCCATGAAGAGCTCCCCGTGTGCCGTAAGCATACCCCGTGGCTTGGATTTTGGTGTCTCTGAAGAACCCCTATGGGCACTGGGCTGTTCCTAGAGCAGAAGTGGGGAAGCTTCTGCATGAGCATGGACTGGGAGCTGAGATGAGCATGGCTGCCGTGGAGAAATGAAATGGGAGAGGAGATGAGAACGAGGGAGGGATGCACAGACTCGGCATGGGCTGGTTTGATTTCTCTCACCCTTGTGCACTGCAAGCAGTGGAGCAATGGTGCTCTGGTGCCAGACGGTGATTAGTAGTGTCCAGGGCAGAACTATCAGCACGATAGCCAGGATGTCTCGTCTCTTCGGCATCTCCAAGACTGACTGGACCCACAGCTCCTCATTACCTGACAGTGAAAACCCCAGAGACAGAACAGCAGAGCACATGGAGAACAGAAATAAATGGGCAAGAAGGAACGAGGACAGAGAGAGAACGCGAGAGAGGGAGAGAGCAGTGAAGGCGACACGACTCGTAGGTCTTACCAGTGCTTACAACCCACCCATTGCAGAAGCAGGTTTGGAGGGGCCTCGGCTGCTGAGACCAGGAGCAGAAGGGCACTTCTAGGGGACGCTGCTGGAGCTGCCAGCAGGATCCTCAGGGACTCGTTTGGAAGGAAACCTGCAACACAGAGCAAAGGTGATTAGGCAGAGAAAAATACTAGGGTGCTGCTCCATAGAGTTCACCGATCCTCCTCAAGAAGAGCAAACGAAACCGGGGCAATGAGCAATAGAAATGTGTCCCACCCCTCCAGGCAGAAATGCCTCCTGGGTGTCCTGCCTTGTTTTAATTTGCATCCACTTGTCAAGCAAGTCCCTTGCTTCAGCCAAGCAAAATCTGCTCAGTGCCACAGTGTCGGAACCATCCCCCAGCAGAGAAGGACACTTCATCCATCCCCAGGCCAGCGAGGCTCACAACACCACGTGCTCGGCCCAAGCCCCGAGGAGGAAGCAGAGACCACTCAGGGGGACTGTGCCTGTGCTCTTGGGAACGCAGCTCCAGCGAAGCTGCTGACCCTGCGTTTTGCCCTTCATTGCAATTCCCTCAGCTCACACCACCCTGCTGGCATCTCTGCTGCAGCCAGTTCTAACTCAGGCTTCCAGTGGCCTGCTGAAGTTCACTGCTTCCATCTCAGAGGTGTTGTGACTGGAGTATATTAAACTGCCACAATGGCTTAGTGTGATTCGACACAAGCGCATGCAAGATTTAAGCAGACTGTATTTTATCTGAGTATTTTGGCAAGCAAAGTACATCACTTAGCAGGGGCACGCGGGGTGGACAGTTTGCGAACACGGGTAGCAGTTTAGTCCCGGTGTTCCCGTGCGGGGGACGCGTTCCCCGCTGCCGAAAGGGGAGAGCCCCGGGAGCGTGGCAGCCAAGAGCAGGGAGCAGTCTGCTCTGGGGAAAAGCACCCATCTCCCCCTGCGCAGCCTGGCCGGGCACTGCCACTGTTGTGCCCTGGAAACTATCAGATCTCCTCCTTAAATCACGGGGGAGCTCCTCAAGCCTGAGCTATAGACACGATCGTGCTTTGCAAATGTTTTTCCTGAGACCCTCAGACTTGGCTTCTTATTGATTTTGTGGGGTAGCCATGAAGAGAGCCAGGTTCACATCCCTGACTAGCCCGGTTTGGCTTGATACGAATTTCCCTTGGCCGTGCCTTGACCCCTGGGCTGCACAGTCAGCCTCGGGCACCAAACGCCGCTGGCTCTACGGGAAAGCAGGGTTCCCTGCGGCCAGGTATGGGGAACCAGCAGGGAGAAGCTCTTCACAGCTCAAGGATATGCTCTGTGCAGCCAGACACCCTACAGACTTTCAAGGAAGCATCTCCCAGCAACGCAGATTTGTCCCTCGGTTTTTCAGAGCTGGAGAAAGCAGCCTCAACCAGACAAAATAAACCAGGGAGGACGAGAAGGAAATATTCCAGCAAACATCAGCCTTCTGCCGCATCCCTGTCCAACTATCAGAGCCAGAGAAACCCCGCTGGCCCAGCACTGCCAAAACACACAGTGCCCTCAGGAAAGAGCATCTGGCCTCGTCCTTGCTGTCCCTGCAGCTGCTGTCAGTGCCTGAACAGAGGACACTGAGCGCTGGCACTCTGAATCCTCTAACAAAGCCAGAACATGTCCCTTGAGCATCCCTGCAGGGCAGCCGTGCGGGGCAGCTCTGAGAACACCAAACACCTTGCCCAGTAAAGAGCCTTCCCTGCGAAACGCACCAAGGAAAGGACTCTGCCATTGGAGCGGGGCCGGGAGGAAATGACATGTTAAAAGAGCCAGTCAGAGTCAATTCACAGCACCTGGCAAGCGGCCACCGTGGGCTGGCGCGCATCAAATGCCCCGTTTGTCAAGGGCGTCTTCCTCCAAGCACAGTGCTCCTACCTTACAGATGCCTTTTCCCTCTCCTGCTAATCCAGAGTCCAATTGTTGGCACCTTCGACCCCGGGCTTCCTAAGAGGGAGAGTGGGGTGCTGCTCTGATTTCCATCCCCTCGACACGGGGGAAAATGAGCAGGCTCCAGTGATTTGTGCATCGGTCTCTTCAGCATCGATTCCTTTTAATTTGCTACAGAGCATTTAGCAGCTCCCTGGTCAATCATCTGTCAGTGCGGTGCTCCAGCTGCCAGGGGCCGACACAGCCCACTGGTGTCCCCGGCAGAGAGCCGTCGGCTTTGCTTCGCGGCTCCGCTCGGGCTGGCAGCTGAGAGCCGCGGGGACCGGAGGGTGCTCCGTGCCACGGGAACGGGAACGCTCCCTCCCCGCGTCCTCCCGGGGCGGGCGGAACGCTGAGCTCCTTCGGCACCGTCGGCAGTCGCGGGCCGCAGGTGCGACTCGGGTCCCCTTCCCGCTCGGGGCGCCCCGAGGGACGCGTCCCCAGATGGTGTGGGTCGGCCCGGGGGCCAACGCGGAGCCACAGACCGCAGCCTGAGCCCCAGCTGCAGACCCGGCGCTGCTGCGCCCCGAGCTGCCTGTCCGTCCGCGGCCCCCCGCGCGCTCCGCTCTGCAGCAAAGACGTTTGCTCGCTGTTAATTCCCCGAGCGAGTTGATTTTATTGACGACCCTGGGAAGCCTGACTGAAGGACGTTGTAAAGAAGTCACTTGGGGCGGCTGTGAGCTCTCTGAAATCTGGATCCAGACAAAGTATTTCAAGCGTGTTCCCTCTCAGAAGCTAATGCATTCGAGGGCCTCCGTGCAGGGGGACGCCAGTTCTCGGGGTAACAAGCCAGGCTCCCACCTCACCGTCACGTGGTGAAGCTGCCAAAGGTGAAATCCATTTTCTTCTGTGAACATCAGCAGCTAGGAAATGTAGGGTTGCCTGCGATTTTACACTGCTGGTGAGAGAAGTCACAGCTTCACAGCTAAAGGCACAGGGCTTGCCCTGCATCCAAAAGAAATCCCTCGCTACCAAAGCCCAGGGACACTTTCTGTTGCCGTTTACGGCACGAGTGAGGCTAGCCAAAAATTAGTCCAGTGAAAAGGATGCTCCTCTTCAAGTCATTCACTCTGCCCCTGCTCCATCATAACACCACTCTTTCCCCTCCCCCCGCCCCCCCGAAAACGTTCAAACCAAAACCTGGCTTCGCTCAGATTGTCAGTTTTAGGCTTCTTCTATCTCCTTTTCCACAGGGAAAAGAAGGAGGAGGAACAAATTGAAACACGAACTAATTAAAAAGATCAAAACTCTCTCTTCCACTACAGACAGCGTACTTTCTTTTTTCAGTTTTGAAAAATCAGGTGAGAGACACAAATCACCAGCTCAAACGAGAGCAATTTTGGGGTTAAAATACTCGGATTTGCGTAGTTTGGGGAGATTTTCTTCGGCAGAAATAGATGTTGACGTGCTGCAAGCAGAAGGGTTATGGCACACGGTGAAGGAGATTTCGCATCCTCCGGCAGAGGGCAATGGTGTCAAGGCATGACAATATTAAAAGGACACTCATCTAATATAAAAGCTTTAATAAATCCTAGAGCCATGTGTTAGTAACGTGCCGGATTATTAAATGCTGAAGGTTCTTTTTTTAAATCAAGTTAATTGGCACCAGCTCTGACACTTACCATAGGAAACACTGATTTGATCTGCAATCTGGTTCGTAGCCAGTTTTACCTCTCTCTTCCTTTGGGGCTGATCAGCCCCAGTGTCATTACTCCTTGTTTTTCCCACACTGAACAGAAGTGATTTAGAGCATATGAAACTAAAGAATTGCTTGAGCTGAATTTGTATATATATATATATATACACATCAGTCACTGGAGTAAAAACACCCTCTAGATGTAAGAAAAACACACACAAAAAACCCAAACAAACATACCAACCACTTACCTGTGTTACAAAACAGCCAGGAAACAACAAACAAACACAGCCAAATCCTACCACAAAGGCTTTACAAAGCAGATAAACACTCATACTTGAGGATACAAAGTATATTCTCACCGATAGCTTTTTTTTTCCCCTGAGCCAAGTATCCCCTAAACCTAAACGTCAGGGTTTCTTTCACCTTTGCCACCACCAATCCCTGCCTAAGATTTTGGTATTTGGCTGAAGAGGCTTGTAAAGCACAGGCTAAAAATAAAGGTAGTAATAAAAGTCTCATGCTCGTTAATTACTCTGGAAGCCATTAGTGCCTAAAAACCCCATAACTTTAATGGGGGCTATTATAAGTATAGTAGCAAAACGGTGGAGCTAATTACTGTTTAGTTATTAAGCAGAACATAGCCAGAGCTGAGTAATGAGCATGCAGAATTGCCTCTTCGTCGAGGATCTAATCAGAGGGGCTAACTTCAGCCCCAGAGCCTCCCCAGAGAGGCTCTGCAGCCCGGACGACCGTGCAAGGGGCAATGCACCATCCTTGAGCCAGAGCTGATTTCAACAACCACAGAGCTGGACCTGCCTGGAAATGTCAATGGGAAATGCCCGGAAAGGGAGATGAGTTTTAGGAAGCTGTTTTTCCACTCGATACTTCTGTCCAGCTTCACCTCCAAACCCTAGTTCCGCCGCTGCACTTGCCTTGGTTACACCCTTGTGTTTTTCCAAGCTGTTAGAGAAGCTGAGACGCAGCAATTGCAGAATTTCCCCAATCTTGTAACAGTTGAGGCAAAACCTGACCTTCCCTCCCCTCCAGTCCTGAGCCCACGAGCCCTGCTGCAACAAATGGGATGAAGAACACCGACGATCCCCCAGTAAAAAATAATATTAATGAAGCATCGCAGAACAACACTTAAAATTTAAAGCAAGCATGAGCAAAGTGGATCAAGGGAGCTCAACACAAGCACAATTAGCTTCTGTAACTTATTGCCACAGGATACTAAGAAGAACAAGAACTTAACAGGATTCAAAAAAGGATTAGTTGTGTATGCGAATAAACTGCATATCCAGAATTAGAATAAACCACCCACCAGCTTGGAAAACATAGAAACCCTTGAGTTTCAGAGCTTCAGCCAGATTTTAATAAGCATCAGAAACTTTCCCTTCCCCAGATTAATCTTATCCTCCCACGTTGCTCCACTTCTGCAGATGCCAGCAGAGGTGGCCAGGGCTAGAAACAGGGCAGGGGATGCGATGGCACTGCTCTTAACCTGACTACACTGCCTAGCCCCAAGAATTCACAGCTTCCAGCAGCAAGGCAGATCTTCTGTTGAATCCTCAGAAGATTTAATGCACCTTTCTGCCCTCAGAGGATGCACTGGGCTGTCCGTCAGAATGGGCAATGCTTGGTCAAGCCAGGAAAGCTGTGAGTTGATGCAGGTCTTGGATGAGAAAGCATTTACAGCACCCAGTACTTCCTGATAAACGGCTGCACTTCACACATGGTTTTTAAAAAGCATCTCTATCAAGATGAAGAACTGTTTGACTTACAGCCCACTTCCAAAATAGAAAGACAACTGGGAGTTTTCTTGCAGGAGATGCTGATGATACTCAGGAAAAGTTGTTTGACTTTCTTTAAGGTTGCTTGTGGGTGACTGCTGACTGAGTGCTGTGAAAAGAGTGCTCTAACAATTAGCTCATTTGAGGGGCTTCTCCATCGAGTCTTCTTGAGCTGGTAACACAACGATACCTTGAATTATCCCCCTTGCTCAGCTCAGACCACATCAACACCATCAGAGGCAGGCATTATTTTCATACCCTCTATCTCCACCCCTGTGGTCAGCATTGCACCGAATATTTTGTGCGCCGCTGACTTCCACAGACTTTAAAAAGTGACATTAACAAAAGATGACCCATTTTCGACACGACTGGACTGAATTCCACAGCTCCATAATAGGCTTTGCATATGCTTTGTCCTGGGGGTTTGAAGGCGTGCGCGACACCTCACGCAAGGGAGGCAGCAGCCCATAATGTCCACGCCTTGCCCTCCCGACTGGTGGGCCAGCAAAGGTCACTGTCTCAGGACCTGCAAGGCTGAGTCATCGAGCCAAACACGTCAAGCCAACACCAGGCTCCCCGTGGACTTGCCTTCCTGGCTCTTCCCAAGGAAGACTAACAAGTTCAACGCGCGTAACATCTCTGGGTGCTGACGGAGGGGGCTTGGCTGTCGGAGGGAAGCCCGCGCCTCGCTGACGCTGCGGGACGATTCCCTCGCCGCCGTGCACTTCACAGCTTTGCTTGTTAGGGGCTGGGAGAAGCTCCAGGCTTTTGTATGTTATCTGAATGGTGTAGGATTCCATGCATCTAGCAGCCCGGGCTGGTGGGATCCACCGGGAGTTGCCTCCCGTTACGTTAGCACCTGGGCAGTTCACAAACATGACCATCAAACACAAAAAGCTGCGCCCAGCAAGCCCCAAGCCCTAATTTTACCTCCCAGCTGGCTCTGCAGTATATTCCCCGTTCCAGACCCGCAGATGAGACTGCTCACCTCCCACACATTGTTGCCTCTTGATCTGCTGGTGAGCCAGGGCCATGGGAGCACATCGGGGCCCATCACCCCACTCAGCCGTGGGTCAGGGCCCGCAGCACACGGCACACACCTTCCAGCATCAGCTGGAAGCAGCTCCCCGGCTCCGTACCTGAGACCCAGCTTCGCAGCCATCAGCACACACATTTAATTATCAAGTTCTTCCCTATCCCTGAAGAAAAATAAATCCTGCTCTATTTAAAAAGAGTTATTAATAACCTGATTCTAATGCATTAAAAAAAGGGGAAAGAAAGCAGCTTTGCAGAGCTAGTGAGCGAGCCAGCCCTCGCCCACTGCAGCAAGCCACCACTGGGCACCCTGAACACCTTAAAAGGGGATTTACTTTTCAAAAGCATAATTTTTCTTCTTTGCAATAGCAACCATCAAATATCTTAACGGTGCTTTTTTTAAATTTTTTTTTGGAAGGCTGGCGAAAAAGAATCATCTAGGCATCCAAACCCTGCATGACTTCTGAAAACAGCAGCTGTTCCAAGCACTCGTCCCCGAAGACACCGCTGAAGTAAAAAGTGCTTTGCAGGAGCTGTTGGGATAGCGAGCAGCGCACGGCCAGGCTGAGAGGTGCTGCGGACGGGCAGTGGAACGCTCCCGCTCCCGGGGGAGCAGGACAGGCTGCTCCCGGTGAGGGGCAGGACAGGCTGCCCCCGGTGAGGAGCAGGACAGACTGCCCCCGGTGAG
>WTSP01010073.1:64321-75375 GCA_025331215.1 Actenoides lindsayi
GATAGGCTTGAGAACAGCACAAAGCAGTGAAGCAAGAAGATAAAGAAGAAAGAAAGTAGAACAGGACGGGGGGCGGTGATGGGGACGGTGTAGGATAGCCAATGATGGATTAGTTTAGAACATGTGAACTGTGTGTTTAGAGTAATTAACCAATAGCTGTTAATTGTAGTGTGGATAGAACTGTATATAACCCTGGCAGAAACGTGAATAAAGTCACCTCAACTTTGACCATATCGGTCCGTGTTGAGAATAAATTCCCGCACAAACCCAGCCCAGATCTTCTCCTTATGAATGAGAAATGAAGAAGCCAAACAGAAGCTGGAGACAGAACCAAGCCAACAGTTTCACAGCCCAGCTCAAAAAGCAGTGACCCAAGTAGCTCTCCCAGGAAAGAGCAGCACTGACCCGTGCCTCTCCTTGCTGCCCAGCTCCCCTGTATTGCCCACCAGCCCACGCCATTTCCAAGAGCATCTCCATCACTTGCAAAAGCTTGACCTGCTTGTCCAACCACTGTCCTGCCACCAAAGTAGTTGGGACAAATATTCTGCGTGATCTGAGGAGCGCGGTGGATCACGGTGCCTGAAAGCACTCGCTTGTAATCTGACCCAGAGAGATGCAGCCGTGGCTGATGGACAGACAGACAGAGTCCCTTGCAGAGTTTGACTCGCAAGGTGAGGAGCAAGGCAAGCCCTTGGGGAGCCCTGAGAGACTGGAGGGTTTTGTAACGGCTGCTCTTAGAATATTGTAATCACGCAGCAATTATGGTTCATCTCAAATCAACCGGGCAAATTACATGGTTATTATTACAACTGCCACCAACCTCTCCTGGCAGGGACAGAGGCAGACCAGCCCTTGCCCGAGGGGGGAACGGTGTCTGCGGCACAGACGGCCCAACGATGCCAGCCCGGTAGCTTCCTCGAGTAACTAGGACCACAGCTGTACCTTCCCAGGCTGCATCTCAAGGTACAACACTTAAATTCATCAGGTTGATTTTACCTTTTTTTTTTTTTTTTTTTAATTAAATATCTTCAAGCACAAGAGCAGCCCTTGTCGTTTGATTGGAACTGTCAGTCTCTCAAATGCCGTTCCTACAGATGACTAATCTTTAAAAACAGGAGTTACTAAACTCCTTGAGTCAGTGGATAATGAGCCAGAGCAGTAACCATGGTCGAGGCAGAGAGGGAGAACCCACTGCTGCCTGGACACAGAAGGGTCAGTGCGGCACGTGGCCCTGAAGCCTTTCTGCAGCTCGAGGGACTGGGGCTTCCTGACAAATGCAGAATGCAGGTTATGGAAACAGGGGATGCAGCACTCCTGAGAGGACATCTCAGCACACTTGCTCCTCCAAGTCACTGTCACGCTGACAAAAAAAGAGAAGAATTTCCTATTTTCATCTCTCCGAATGTGTTGGTTTCCTTAGTGCAGAGCAAAGACCTCATTTCATTCCTCCTCCTCCACAGGCTCCCTTTTGACCAGGTTTCCCTGGACTCCCAGATCCTCCACGTCCCCACATGTCCCCAGTGTGACACTGATTTGGGAAGCACCCCGAGGTAGACAAGCCCAAGTTGCACCACACGTGCTGACCCCGGCCTGACCACGAATGCCCACCTACCCCGCAACTCCTTTCCTCCCCAGACAGGGGTCTCAGCCCTGGATTGCTGCCTGGGTCACAATTTGCTCTGTAACAAGAATGACTTGGGCTGTCGGATAGTTATTAACTTCAGCAGCCAGAGTCTCTTCCCATTAGAGCGTTACGGTACGAGATGCCTGGGTGAGACAACAACGACTGCCAGGCAGAGCACAGAGCACGCAAGACAGCGATGAGAAATAACGTTGGCAGCATTATTACAAGATAAATTGGAGGAAGAAAGGAGGTGCATGTGTGGGGTGACAGCCTCGGAGGATTGTAACAAATCCTTCGTCACCGGGGGCTTCACAGCCATCACATTTCCCAAAGCCAGGGCACAGGAGGACAGCTCAGGTCCCCCTGCTCCACAGGTGAAAGCGCTCCTTCCACACACGTGTCCTGCTAGTGCAAAACCTCCAAAGTATTCAGCAGCAATAGGTTTATGGTGTGCAATATTCTCCTGACCTCAGCAACTCTTCACATGATTACGGTGACAATAATCCCGGTACCCTCGCGATGCCACGGACAGTTACTCCTCCAGAAAGGGCAGAAATTGGCAGCTCCCCCCCCCTACTATCCCTTGGGCTTTATTTATAGAAAGGCACCTTTTATTGCAATTTTTGCTTCTTCCCGAGGCTAGTCTGCCAGGCTGGAGGCAGAGATAGTATCTACACCTCCAGGATCCAGACGACTCTACCTTGCTGCCAAGGGATTCATCTTAGAGTAATTTTATTCACAGTTGTGCCTGCCAGGCCCCTTTCTCGATGCTCTTGGCTGAACACTGGCTGCTTGCACTTGGGGAATTTCAGAGCTCAAGTAACTAATAACTCGGAGTAACTCACTCTGTCTAAGGTAGATGTGACTTCAAAGCGAGCCACCCAAGACTGGGTTGAACTCTCATCACGTGGCTTCTCAACCACCTCCTGCCAGGCCTGAATCTCACTGAATCTCAGGCCAAGCGAGCATGTACAACTCCATCAGATGCTGCCCACTGCCCAAAGAGCCTTCACGCGCATGCCAACGGATTCCCACACGGGTAGAATTCTCCTGGCCCTCACCCTTACCACTCAGATTCCACCTGGTCTTTTCAAAGCTCCTAATTTTAGCACTTTCCTGGTAAAAATCACGCCAGAAATGATGCTCATCTGACTGACAGAAATAAATACTTCCAAACCCTCACAAAAGGTCATTCCAGGAGCTGCACACTCTCTGAAAATGAATATGTCAGAGTCATGCCTTGTGGATGTGGTACTATTATAAGAAAGACACTGAAGAATTATTCATTAGTAGTGACTTCTGTAGCTCTAATCTCCATAACCAGCTGCCGTTCATCCAAGTGGATCACAGCCCGTCTGAATAAACCTTTGAAGGTCTGCACAACCCCCCACCACACAGCCCCAGCCAGCCTCTCCTGGGGCTCTGCATCCCTGCAGCGACCACAAGAGCTGAGGATGGGAAGGAGAGAATATTCCTGTACCTCACCAAGGCTGTAGGGAGCACACAGGCAGAGAGTGCCATGAACTGGCTGGCAGCCTTTCAAGGGTGGCAGGCTTGTGCCAGATTATACTTCTCTCTCCCAAATTAGAAGCAAAACGTGCCACTAGAAAGTCAGGTGAAAGCTGTCTCTCAAGGAAGCAAGAGGCTGCCTCTCAGCACCACTGCGTGAGGCAGCATCTTAAAGCATCCTGCTGATCTGAGCACAGCCGTTGCCTCCCCAAAACCACCACAGCTCTTGGGGTCCAGCCCCGGCAGACACAGGTCCCGGGCTGCTGACCCCCACCATATGCTGTGCTAGGATTTAATCACAGCAGCCTTCTCCTCCCACTGGCACTGAGCCCCTCACAGAGGCAGATAAATGGTATCATTACAAATATCCATCTTCCTCAGCGCTGGAGCCTGAGCCGGGCAGGGGTGAGCACTGACCTCAGGAAACACAAAAAGACCAAACAAGCCCCGTCTCTGCCTCAGTCGTGCAGGTTTACCATCCAGGTGCCATCCCTGCACAGTCCTGCCAGGCTTCCAGCATCCAGCAAGCTCCCAGTTCAGAACAGGACTGCAGCTTACTCCGTATGTCTCACTGCCTCCTTCGGAGACCCAGCCCACTCGCAGATCTGCCTCTCAGCAACCATCGTGTGCATCTATTATTCAGGAGAAATATCAACTTATTCATGAGCCAAAATAGGTTCCAGGTACCGCACCCAGGCTCTAACAAAATTTGTCCTGCAAAGCTGCTCTTTTCCCAGCCTGGACTCTTGGTACAAGAGCGCAGTGCTGCGCTGGCTTTGATCCCTCTGGGGGGTTTTACAGCCTTGTTACGGTGAGGGACAGGAGTTAACAACCCTGTCAGGCCTCTCCCTCATCGTCTGGTTAATGTACCTCGTTAATGGCTACGGCACAGTATTGTTCACCTCCTGTACACTCGACAGACTCCAGCCTTTCCCGTGGCCTTGCAGTAAAAGTTCCCCACGGGGACAGAGGGATGGCAGGGCAAGGAGGGCACGGGAAGTGCCCACAGGAGGATGGTGACTTACCCAGCATGCTGCCACAGGCCCCTGCAGAGTTAGTCATCTACCCGGGGGGCAACTACATTTTTGTGGTTGGATGGGGAAGACATGAGCTGGAGCTGGGAAGAGCTCACTAGGATACGCTAGTCAGAAGCATCGCAGGGCCGCCAGTGTCTCAGCACAGCTCCAGTGACACAGTCTGTGTGATGCAGATGGAATAAGCACAGATCATCTGGTCTGGTTCGGCGTGGCCAGAGCAATGTCACTCCCCAGCTCTCGCTGGCTTTTGCCTCTTCCCTGAGAAGCTGGGCTCCCCCGAGGACTTGTCCGTGCAGCCTGGGGTAAGCACAGCCCCGGCCCTCCCACAGCCGCCACGTCGGCCCGTGTTTCTGCTTTAGCTTTGGAAGCTGCTGAACAGATGGAGAAACAAAGGATGAAACCTAAGGAGTTTAGTCAGAGCGCTTCAGCACCAAGGTGGTATTTATAGAGAAGCCCAGGGGGAGGTAACCCAGGCACCCACTGCAGAGTCACGGCGAGCTCTGCGAGAGGCCACGGCGTGCTGCTCCGAGGCAGCGTGACCCGGGCGGTGTGCTCGGCACCCCCGTGCCTGCCGAGCCAGACCCACTCGTTCCCAGCAGCACACCACAGCACCTCAGCCCTCCCTTCGTGCCAGCAGGACAAGAGAAGAGGATGGGCTACGCGACTTGTCAGAAGTGGGCTCCCTCTCCTGCTGATGGGGATAGGAGTTGTGCTGTTATTCGCTGAGAGCTGGAGCGGGCCCTGAGTCACGCTGGCATTATGTTATGATAATTCTGGAAGTATTATAAATGCTCTGCGTGCCAGACAAATCCTGGAGCAGGCTTCCAAATCCCCTCAAAATCCCCACTTGCGTCTCTACATTCATCCATTCATGAAATCCAGAGCGGAGCCTCAGCATCCGTCCTTTTGCTCCTGGTCTCTTTCCAGCTGAACGGAAGGTGAGGCAGAGTCAAGGCATTTCTTCTGGATTAGCCTTCTTTTGTCTCTCAGGTGCTGAATCTGAGGAAGAAACCGTGCTAGGGCAATTAAGAATGACATCCAGCAAGGCAGGCGAGACAAATCCCGTGCCCTTTCCTCCTGTCGGTAAACGAAGCGCGTCTCGTTCTCCGTGAGCTCTGGTTCCCACACCCAGAGCAAGCTGCGGCACTGGGGGACCCGGGGCTCTGCTGCTCACACAAGGTGAAGCACAGCACTGGGGGGGGCTGGAGGAGCGGGACCCTGCAGCTGGCCAGGAGGCAAAGTTTGTGCCGCAGCTGCAGTTGTGGACATCTGGCTCCAGATGAAATCTCCCTCGCAAACGGCCCGATGAGCTGCACCCCGGACATGCCCGTTTCTCTTGGCCAGGCCGCTGAACCCACAAGAGCCAACATCCGCAGCGTCAGTGCTCTTCAGCAAAGGGTTTCTCACCTCTCTGGGGGGTGAGCAGCCTTCGTTCTCCGAGTTACAGCTTTCAGTTCCCTATCCGCGGGGCTCTGACAGGGTTCCCAGATGGCAGACAGTGCAGAAGAGCAAATTTTTTGTGACAACCCAGCCCACCGGTCTAGAGTGCAGAAGGAAGGAATGGAAGGAGACAGTTTGTACTCTGCTTTGCAGGTTGCATTAGCAGGGCACCAGCTGTTGTTATCTCAGAGAGGATAACCAGGCACTGTGGAAGGCACCCGGGGATCAGTGGGCATCTCTCTTCCGTGGGCTCTGCAGCTCACGCCTGGCTTTGCAACGGCCCGGAGTCAAACGGAGAGAATTCTCAGTCATGATGTGAAGATGTGAATCCCACTCCCAGAGGTTTCAGAGATGGAGGTTTTTAATGCCTTTCTGAAGACTGTCACATTCTAACTGGCAGAACTTCTTCTCTGGGCTCCCATATCTTTGCCAGGGGACTCCCTACCTGACCAGAGGCCGATCACCTTTCCCTTGTCAACATTTGGCTACCCTTCCATCAAACCCAAGCATGCGGTATTTTCTGTCCATCCTGTTTACAGAGACTGGATGTTCACAGCCTCAGGGACTCTGGAGAATCAAACCCCATCTGAAGAACTAACAATAAATAGCCTTCCAGGGCAGCGTACAGGTCGGAACCGGGCCAGCAGTGACCGATGCATTAGCACAGCCCTTGAGAGCTAACACATCACCTGCTCACAGAGAACAGCACAAGAAGTGCAGGAAGATTTGTACAGAAGCTTAGCTCTTGTCCTATCTTCAGGAAAATAGCTCAGATCCAGGCAGGAGGGGGGGATCTTGAGCATTTCCATTTATTCTGCTGCCACTGCCAGGCATATCACACTGTGTTTCCTACGGATAGGATAGCTGGAGGGATTGCTGAGCTATCACTGCAGCTGGGAAACTGCTTGAAGGCTCTGTGGTGCTCAGGCAGGACAGGGCTTTTCTCAGAGAGAGACAGAGTATGTGTGTGTCCACACGCAGCTCTACAAAGGGAAGGACCCAGGCCAGGATGGATAACACAGGTGAGCAAAGCTGCCTGAGCAAGTGTGCTCCAGGCACACCACAGGCACCCAGAAGGTAGCTCACTGTGCAGGGCTCATTTTATGAGCCTGCGAATAACGTGCCTTGGAAAGGGCCATTTGGTACAACCACCAGAGCCACAGATGGAGAAGGTCAAGAACAGGAGGAGGATTAAACCAGCTGAATCTGTAAGACAAAGCCATGAGCACTGCAAGGGACCGGGATCTGCTCCCCAGCACGGTGAATCGTGCTCAGTTATTCCCTCAATCTCTCAGTGCCTCAGTTCCCTGGAGGTGTGGAGTTCCCATTAAAAAATGTAGGAGGATGTGTTCAATAGTGACTAATACACTGTAATACTCACAGCACTTGGGGGTGGTCCGTGTCTCTAGATCAAGATGTGAGGATTAATTATGGACCGCACCCTGTGATC
The DNA here is from genome assembly GCA_025331215.1 of Actenoides lindsayi. Classification (NCBI taxonomy): domain Eukaryota; kingdom Metazoa; phylum Chordata; class Aves; order Coraciiformes; family Alcedinidae; genus Actenoides; species Actenoides lindsayi. Next base: position 71,382 of record WTSP01010073.1, read on the forward strand.
TCCACCCGGCAAAGCCCCTACTAGCTTCTGGAGGTGAATCCAGCCCTGGTGTCAACTTGCCAACCCAAACACAGTCGGGGCTTGCAGAAGAAACTGAGAGGCTCTCCTCACTCTTCAGACCTTGTGCTTGGCAGAGATCACCTCTCTCACCACCAGGGAAGCAAAACACCGGTAGGTAACTGATTTGGGATCTCCATAAGCAAAGCATAAAAGACAACACAGAACTGAGAAGAAGGACCCATGAAAAAGACACTGTAGAGTGTCCTTCCAGTGACACCACTTCCTGAAGGTGCTTGGCTTTTGGGTGGGGTGAAGCCCCACTAAGGGCACCTCACACCGTATTCCCCACCAAGATTTACAGATACGGCCCACCTAACTTTTGAAGGCTGCAGAAGGGCTCTGGAAGAAGTGGAGAGAGAAAGGCACAGAGGACATCATCCCCAGAGACAGGTTCTGACCAAGGCCTGCCCCGTGTCTTCAGAAGGCAGAGATCTTGCTGCTAAGCTCACATGAAAAGCAGCCCTGGAAGCCAGGCAGGCTCTGGCACTGCTCGTCTCTGTGAGCAAACTGCACAGCGATGCAAGGAAGGACCATATCCTGTCTTCCTAAGGATTCAAATATGCCCACTAGGCTTTATTTGAAGAAGAAAAAAAATGCTTTTGCACAATTATTTATTTTTTTTTAGGGCAGGAGAGAGCAAAAGCATTGCAAAAGGCAAGTCTCCAGAAACGCTGAAAAATGAATGGCAGCATTTGCCCCAGCATCCCTTACAAGACAGCTCTTTTCATGTCCCAAGGCTTCTTCTGCTGGAGCATGAGGGTGCTGGGGAAGATTAAAAAGGCAGACACGCTGTTTTCCTTTCAGGAAGCATTATTTTGACGTTGAGCAGCCAGCTTCACATGAGGGGAGAGCGTGCGCTCACACTTTGCTGCTGGAAGATTTCCTGGTGAGCTTAGGCCAGATCTCCCAGCTACAGCAACTGTCTGCTGGAAGAATGCAGCATTTGGGAGCGTGCTACAAACCAGCAAGGCCCCGCACGCCACGGGCACTCACTGGTCACCCTGCCTCGGAAGGTGCCCAATTGCACAGCAAAACCCAGAAAGACACAGACCACTGCAGGTCAAGGGAGGAGAGAGCGCAAAGCAGGCATGGCTCTAGCTGGCTGGAGCTCTGTGAGCCTCTGCCCTGGCGAGGACAAAGCCCCAGGAGAACAGCCTCCTGACCCCAGCAGTACTGCACCAGGCCTGTGATGCATACAAGGGGACAGTCCCTTCCTAGGGCTGGGGCACCATCCCCCTCTGCATTCACTGTGACCCACCTCAGTAGGTCAGGAAGCTCTGAGATGCCAACTAACAAGTGGGAAAGTTCCCCTCCCCTCCTTCCGACACATCCATGGCCTTTGCTGTCCCAGAGAACCGAAACAACACGAGCCTTGGGTCCCATCTTCTGCACCTTCCTTGGGTCAGCTCGGCTTGGTGGGAGCCAGCTCTCTTTCAAGCTGCTGCTGCACTGCCAGTGACCGAAAGTTCACAGTGCTCCACTGCAGAAGCCGTCAGCGTTTCCCTGGGAATGGCCAAGGGGGGTGCAGGGAGGGATTTATAGCTCAGCTGCATGAAACGGGCAAGTACTCTGAGCCAACGTCACTGATTTCATTTTTCTTCCTCTGCCTTTCATACCTTCCTACAGACTCACCCAGGAAAATAAAACTGTTGGCCAGCTACCTTCCCATTCTAGTAGAACCCACTGACCCTGATGGATTTGGCCACTTCCAAAGTTCTTGTTCCTTACCACAGAATTAACTCTCCTGGGAGAAGGAGCTTCTTTTTCACTAATTATTCAATTTCTTCACCAGAACATCTTCCATATTCCTCAATGCTTTGAATTCAAGACAGAAAACAGAGTTGGGTGCTACATAGGGGAAGGAGATATTTTACCCTCTTTTCCCAAGTGTCTCCATTTCCCCCACACCTTTTTGATCCCAGCTGAGTCGGATAAGCCAAGAAAACCCAACCCCTGTAACCTACCGAAATCTTGGTCAATTCATTTGCACTGGAGATCTGCGCACGGAGAAGGACTAATTAAACGAACGAGGCAGAAAAGATGCACCTTGGGTGAGTTGGGAGGCTTTCCTCACATGAGTCAGGGCTACTCAGGAAACAAAAGACTGGCCTGAAGCTCCACTGTTACCTTTACACAGCCCCCATCCACATTTATGGGCGCACACAAACACGCCCAGCCTCGCTCAGGTACACAAGCTGGTGACACCTCGCTGGAGCCGTTCAGGGACAGTAACAATCCAGACAATATGCAGAGCCCTCTGCACAGGCTGCCTGCTCTCTTCCAGTCCAGAACACCGGACCAGAAGCTCCTCAGATGTGTACACAAGCTCTTATGCCAGCTGACGGCACGCTGGGGCTCACGACTTTCTGCACTCTGTGCACCTAAGTGGGGACTTCTGTGACATGTCATTCGCTAAGGAACCAAAGGAAATGCTTCTTAACCCCATGCCAAGAGCCGTCAAGAAGCCCCTGAAGGCAAGGGGAGGAGGGGGCATTTGATGGACAGCAGGGAGCAAACGGATATTGCAGCAGCAAGATCCTGCCAAAGACAGCGAGGGATGTCCAGCCAAGACCTCTACTTGCTGGCATGAGCTGGATATGGGCTCCCCAGCTGTAAACATCAGCCTCTCCTCAGTGCTCTCCCACACATCTGGGCCAAGACACCTCCCAGCACTATCTGAAGTTATGCCTTCTGGTCTGACTGACAGAAATTAGGATTTTCAGTGTCAGAGACCCGGGAACTGAATCAAAGCAAGGCCCAGCAGAGAAAAGGAAAGCATCATGTGGGGACAGCTTCATTGATCATCACGGATTTTTTCCCCCATAATCCCCCTATATTTCATCCCCACTCGCTCCCACAACATAACGTGACACAGAGATCACTCCTCGGGTGGCAAAGCATCGCTCAGCCATCTCCTCTTCCTCCAAAAGATAGCACTCTGAAAGCTTTTCCCTTTAAGCAGCCTCAAAGTTGGCTCTCATCGCTGCTGGCACAAATGAAAGGGCTTTCAGTCCCCCCTCCTCCTAAATCCCATCCTTTTCTGTTGTGAAAAGGCAAAGGATAACCAAGGGAAAAGAAAAGCAACTCTCAGTCTCCTCTCACCTCCCTCCCAGCCTTCTGCATGAATGCCCTGGTGGGGATGGAAGGGTGAGGGGCTTTGTAGTCCCCCTGCAGCTTCCCAGGAGGAGAGCCCCCGGGCAGGGGCAGGGCTGGGAGGGCAAGGCTGGGAGCACTGTGCTCCTGGAGGCCAGACACCAGCATTAGCTCCCCGTAACCCAGCCAGCCTTCCCTAGGCAAAGCAGCTCTGTGTCCGTCCTCGGGCATCCAGCCTGAAAAAGGGGGGTGGGGAGAAAGTGATCTCCAGCACAGCAACCCTCGGAACCCATTCTGCATTCTTCAGATACACTGGGAGGGGGAGAAAAATCGCTCCGAGTCTCTCCTGCTTCCTCCCACTCCCTGCCCGCTGCGTACACACACACACACACACACAGCCAGCCCTGTACATAAAGGATCTCTGTCCTGCTCAGCTCAGCCATGCAATGCCTGCAAGAGGCAAGAGTTACCTTGTTCCCATAGCCTGAACTGCCTTCTTTCTCCATCGTGGCTGGGAGGCTGCTCCCATTCATGCTTTAATCCCTGGGAACAGCGGCACGATTCAAAGCGGCTGTTCACCCACCGGAGTGGGCTCCCCGCAGCAACCTCCTCCTCCTCCTCCTTCTCTCCTCCCTTTATCCTCGTTTGTTGGGTCCGGATATTTTATGGTTTTTTTAATGCATTCTTTCTTAATCCAGGCAGTGATCAAGACAAGCCTTCATCGCCTCTCCTCCCCCCCCCCCCCCCCCCCCCCCCCCCCCCCACCAACAAACAGCCACGCGCGCGCCCCCCCCTCTCCCCCCCCGCGGCCCCCGCGGGCCCCCCCCGGTACGCTGCCCGC
>WTSP01010073.1:75475-95388 GCA_025331215.1 Actenoides lindsayi
CTCCCCTCGTGGTGCTTGCGCGCGTTGTTTTTTGGTTTTTTTGATTGCTCTGTTGCCGACCCGGGCGTGCACGCAAAACGCCCCGCCCACCCCCCCCGCCCCCCCCCCCCCCCCCCCAATTTCACTCGCAAAGAAACAGCGCTGGAGAGCTCCTTCCTCCTCCGCTGCCTCTGTGGACCTCCGGCTCCCCAGGTCTGCCTTTCTGCAGCGTGGCGTTAAGGGAAAGAAAGAGAGTGGAAGAGGGAGGGAGGGAGCGTGCAAACAGGGAGGAGGAGGAGGAGGAGGAGGCCAACGGGGTGCGGGAAGAAGGAGCCAGAGCGCGGCTGGCTGCTTTGTATCCAGACGGGTGCCGACAGCCCCTTCCCTCCCCCAGCAGAGGAGGACCTGCGCTGCTAATGGTCTGTACCAATTTATTCCACTTAGGCAGGGGCACTTCTCCCTGCGACGGGAGGAAAAGCCAGGGAAGGCTCTGAGATGGCCCCTTAAGGAATTGGTTCCTGCTCTCCTCACTCCACAGCATCACCAGCCACTCTCCCAGCTCGGCAGGCAAATGGAAAGAGCGAGGCAAGGAAGGGCTGGGTGCGAGGGTAGGGTCGTGCTGGTGAGGAGGCTCGGCACGTCTTCGAGGAAAAGCAGCGACCGTATGCTGGGTGGAAAGCAAGGTTCCCCTCCAGCCTTGCAGGAAGGCAGGCTGAGCTCTGCTCCACTTTCTGCACTAGACTTTGGCAGAAGCACCCTCAACTCCTCGTCGTGCGTGCCTCTGTGCCCAGCCTGAGGGCCCCCCAGCTGAGCTCACCTGGGCTTCGCAAGCAGGGGGTAATTCTGTAGAGCTCCTGCGGCTCCCCTCCTGTCTAGCACCATGTCTTTCCTCAGCCCTGCTCAGCCATTCCTACCCAAACAGCCAGGTACCCCCACATCCACCCTGGCAGCTGACTACTGGGCCGAGGATGGCAGGAACAAGCTTTCCCCCTGGGAAGGAGGCTCTGGATGTGACTAGGTAATGCCCCTAGTCTGGGGACAAGTGCACCAAGCCCAGTGGGCAGAAAGGACCTTTCTGTGACCTCTAACAGTGAAGCAGGACCCTTCATTCCTTCTAGGGCCCACCTGGAAGCCGCAGGGCTTGAAGGGGCTGGGGAGCAGACTACAGAGCTCATCTTCTGACGCTGCCCTTTAATAGTTAACCCAGGCAGGGCTGACTCATGCTCAGCAGCAGATCTCTCCGAGATGGCTGAACACCACGGCATGTTTATCTCAGTGCCACATACACAGCTGGACAGTTTCACATGACCCAAAAGTCAGTCCTGAGGTTAGGAGTGAGTAACCTTTTAGCTGTCCTGCCACTGCTGCCTGCTCACCCGCTTCCAACCAGATCAACCTCCTCGATACACCACCATCTATCTCTTCTGGCTGCATGTTCCACAGAGGACATGCACAGATCCACAGCTACAGCTACTCCCTTGTTACTCCCTCTCCCACGTCTGGTAAGGTTACAGTGCCACAGTAACCTCTGGGTATAGACAAATTTACTTCTAGCTCACCAAAAAGGGACCAACAAAGAGAAAGCACAACCTCCCAGGTACCGAGGAAAGCTCCAGGACTCGGGGGGCTGAGGTCCATATTGTGGAGCCAGCTCAGGGATCTTCAACGGTGACTCCCACCTGGCTTTTTGTTTTGAACCTACCCCAGTATTAACGTGTGCATCTCGAGGGGTACCTGGGAAGGGATGTCTGCTATGTAATTTGGAAGTCAAATCATGACCCATAAATCAGCAAGCACGGCAGTGCCAGGGCCAGCAGCTCCCATGCTGGTTCCTCCCCAAGTGAAGCAAGCTGGAGGACTCTATGCATGGCCGTGGAAGGGAGCTTTGCTGAGACTGGCAGTGCCTGCTCTGGACAAACCAGGGAGATGATGCCTCCAGGCTGGCGCTGAAGAACCGTCCATGGAGGATGATGCTTGAAGGCAAGCACTTTGGAACAGCCACTCGCCTCAAGCTGCACCTACTGTGTGGGTGAGGAAGGACTGCCAATCCAGAATCCTCCGGGCACAGCTAAAGAGACCGCACAGCCGGACCAGCGTCTGCTCAGCCACCTCCTCTGCACAGCAAGGCACTTCTTGCAATCAAAGGGAACACGGCCTTTTTTTTGTCCTTGGTCTCATTTTCTGCAAGGTACCTAGGGAGAGATCAGCTCCAAAGACTACTTGCCTGGGCATTTTGTGCCAATTCAGCTAGTACTAAGGGTTTCGCTGAACTCCAGGTCTATTAAAAATGCGTAATGTCCACTTAGATCAGAAGGGCGGATTCAGACGCAGCGCTTTCCCAGCCTGTCCCAGGCTACCTGTAGTGGCATTCAGGAGATGGATAGGAAGGAGCTGTCCCTTGAGGCCTATATCTAGAGATAGGAAAGGGCACATTCAGTGACTATTTCAGGGCTGGGTGAGAGGCGGGGGAACAGGAGAGAAGAGACATAAAAACGCTCCTGCCACAAAACCACAAGACATAAAAACTCCGGGAGGAGGGGAAGGAGACGTGCTACACCTGAGATGTATAAAAATGATGGGTGAGCAGTAACATTTCAGGCTCAGCCCTGCACCGGTGTCTCTGAAGACTCACAAAGGTGAGAGGCACTGGGAAAAGTGTCAAAAAAGCTCAGGAGGGACATAGACACGTAGCGAGAGTCATCGCTGTGTCCCTTTGCCCTCCCGAATAAAAATTACAGCCTGACTCACTCCAAGCTCCTTTCTGTGATCAGAGCAGCAGAACAATGGTGCAGAGACACTGCTCTGACATTTTCCAAGGTTGTCCCTTTGAACCTTAGCTTATCGACTTGTTTGCATCTGGGTATGGACCGTGCCACATCCGCCAGAGCCAAATTCCAGGAGAGGGCAAGCCTGCCAGCGAGAGGGGTACGGGAGGAGAGGCTCAGACAATCCTTTATCCCGAAGGATCTGGGGGTAAAGGGGGGAAGGGTGCTGCTTGCCTGGAATCCAGAGTGCTTCACAGAGGATGGCAATCTGAAACACGCAGCATCGCTGTTGACAGCAGTGGATATAAACAGAGCAGTATTTTCCCCACGCCCTCCCCCTTCTTATTATAGCACAAAATACCCCGAGTAAAATGCATACACACAACAATCCACTATAAAAGGAAAACAAAGCCTCGAGCGTGTGCATGCTCACGAACACACACAGATATTCTCCTGGAGAACACAGCGCATATTCAATACCTTAAATGCCATTTTTTCCCTATTAATGCTGTGCTTCCGGCTAGCTTTCCCTAAGGTTTCTTACCAGAGGGCTGGAGGCACAACCCCCCTGAGCTAGATGCTGGCCAGGCTGACACGCTCTGCCTGCCCCAACCACCCCGAGGCCCGCTCCTTGACCATGCCCCTTTTCCTCCTCCAGACTCGGGGGGCAGGCAGCAGCAGAGCCGGGGCGCACACATTCCCACCAGGCTTCTTTTCCCGGGAGGTGGCAGAGCTGCAGCTCCGCTGCCCCTCTTCCCCGTGCCTGCAGCTCACCATCTGGCACTGGCAGGAGGCTCTCTGCTCGGAACCACGCTGCAGTCGGGCACAAACACCAGGGGATGCCTCGCTCCGGCTACACCATCACCTCATCGGCAGGGCAAAGGGAAGCAACCCCAGGGCTGACGAGGGCTGTGGTCCCCATCTAAACTGGCCGGCAGCCTCCCCGGCTACCCCAATCCCAGCTTCACTCCCTCTGGCAGCCCTGTCTGGTTTTCAGACCACAGGCATCCTGAACTAACTCACCTCAGAGTTCCTGGGAGCTTCCCCAGCTCGTCGGCTGGGCTCCAGACTCTTGCTGCCTTACAGCTCCAGACTGGAGAGATGACCAGGTACAGACACAGGAGAAGGAAAGAGACAGGCCAGTTTTTGAAATGACAGGCCTGAGCTCTTCAGGGCCAAGCCTGACATCAGGAAGGGAGAATCTCTTTTGATAGTGTCACCTTGTTATACAGATGAGAAAGATCCAAGGCTCTTCAAGAGGCCGTGGAGAAGAAAAACCCCTCAAAGTTGAGCCCCTTCGGCAATCCTAGACAATTCCCCCTCTTCCCACGGGAGGGCTGAGCAGTAGCTGCTCATAACCACAAAGCAAACAAACCATTCATGTTAACTTCCCATGCAACCAAATCCCTCAACCAATTTGTGGTGCTTCCTTTGAGCACCACTGTCCATCCCACTCTCTGGAAAGGATCCTTGCCCCTACTCTGGTTGACATGTCCATACTGGGCAGAAAGATCCTCCAGCAAGCACCTGCTAGCCCAATTCTTATTCTCCAAGGGCCAAACAGAGGCCAGCAGGTTTGCAAGCAGCAGCCAAGACAGGGAGATACCCTCTTTCCTGGCAGCACTGCCTGTCAGGAGCCATTTCATCCGGTCAGGGCTCTGTACCTGCCTGGAGGGCATTTATAAACCCCGTGGGGGCTCACCATGCCCTCAGGAGGCTTCCCAGAGAGATGCAAAGCACGGTTAGGAGCAGCCCAGAGGAAGAGCTGCGGAGAGCAGAAGCAAAGCCGTGGTGATGTATCAGCAGGTGGTGCTCTCCCCTTCGAATCGGCCAACAAGTTCAGCCCTAGCCAGGCGTTTTACCACTGGGGTTTGCTCCAGAAAAGATACCCGTGGCCTAAGGCAAGACCCCTCTTCTCCAGCCTGCTGAGAGCAGCAGAGTCTGCATCAGTCCAGAGCACAGGAAAGGAGAGCCACGCTTTGCACAGAGCTCCCCTTGGACAGCGGTGCCTCTCAATATCTTGGAAGAAACTCTTCATGGGCTAAAGACCCATTGCAGGTAAACCTCACTCAGGGGAACATCCAAAAGGAAATGGTTTAGCACGTTGCTGGGAGTTGGCAGGAGTGATTCAATAACCCCTGGGCTCCCTGTCCAGCCTTTCTCCGATCGTTATCTTGGCCAGAATCCAAGGCAGAGATTGTTCAGAGACCAGCGCAGCCCAGCCGGTGCTAAATCACATGCATCCAAACTGTTCTCTGAGGGCTTTTAATTTATTGGGAAGCACCCTCTTAGCAAACAAACACAAACAGCCTTCCAGCTCTCTCCACGTTGCTTTGTAATTAAAGCTCTGTTTCCAAACCCTTCACCCAAGCCTCCACATACCCATCATACAGGTCAGGAACTCTTGTCTTTGCTCTGGATGCCACGGTTTGAGACCAGAAGGAAGAGGAAACAAGAACATGTGTGCGCTGCTGGAATTATCGCTGGGTCTCTTACACAACCCCAAATGAGGACTTCCAGATGACAGCAATCACAGGCCCTTTTTATTTCAGGGCTCAGGAGACTTATCAGCACATCCCAGTCAAAGGCCTGCATTTCTCTCTGCCTTAATACTTGAGAAGTGCTGCTGACACATGCTCTGCCCCATTGCCTGCTCTGCTGTCCCCATATTTTCTACCACTGCTTCACCAGGCAGCTCTGGATCTTACCGAGAGAGAGCTTCCTCCATGAGCAGCTTGACACACCCTGGGACCGCAACACAATGAACTGACAAAGCGAGACCCAGAAGCGCATAAATAATCATAGCATCTCACACCTCCCAAGATCACGCAAGCGACTTAAGACTCTTTTTTTTAGTGTCCTCTTAGTAAATATTCATTTCAGAGCTCTTAACCAGAGCCTGATGCAGGATTGCTCCAAAAGCCCCAGCAGCCCGCGGACAAACCGCACCTCATCCCGCCGGGCTGAGCACGGCCCTGCTGCCTCTCTCTGGCAAACACTCACAGACCATGACATCACCAAGGAACCAGCAGTAAATATCCCAGCATCTCCTACCACCCCCGTGGCAGGCAGGTCCCTGCCATATGCCCGGTCCCTGCTATTAAACTCCATCTCAAAACCACTGCACGACGACGTGGGAACCGTGGCACCTTGTCTGGGTTTACCCAGCTGCCACTCGGCAGAATCACTTGGATCTATAAAAAGCTGCCGTGTTCACGCCTGGAAAAGAAAAATCAGTATGCAAACACAGTGATAAATCCTCTGATGTGCACATTTATGTTTTTATCATGTAGTTAATCAGGAAGGAGTATGTTCAGTTTAGCTACAGCTCCACACTCTGCCTCTATAATCCAAATCCCACAAGGGCCTTATAAAACCATAATCTGCAATGCAAAATCGCAAAGCATATGGGAGTGTCTATAGATTTTCCAAATCACCTGTGCCCTAATTTAATATGAATAACAATTAGTTTACTCTTATCAGTTAATTGTGCCCCTTGTGGATTCAGCAACACCGCATCTCGTCACCAAACGCCTTTGTCTGAACAAACTTTAATTACGCTCCGTGGCTGGGCCCGGCCCCGCTTGCAGCTTTGGCAACAAAGGCGAAATCGCTGTCACACAAAAAACCCAGCACCGCTGGCAACAGAAGGGAAGCAAAGCAGAGTCCTTTCTGACAGCATCCGAGAGTAAACAAAAGCGGTCCGGGGTTAACAACAGGGAGCGTCCCTCCAGCTCGGCAGGATCATCTGACACCCCCAGAGCATCCCGGAGGAGCAGCGGGAGGTGTTTCTCCAGCCCCAGCCCCACTGACAGCCCACCATCCGCAGCTCTGCTCCGAGCGGGAGGAGATGGCCCTCCCAGCCCCGGGCACTAGCAGGACAAGATCGGGTCAGGCTTTCCTTTCTCCTCGGGCGCTGTGATTAGCAGAGGATTGAGAGCCAAGGCACCGGGGTCCTATTTCCAGCTCTGCCGCCGACTCCAAACGCGCAAGGCACTTCACTCTGAGCCCCCAACAGCAGCAGCAGCAGCGTTGCTGAAGCTGGCGGGATGGGCACACACGCTCAGCCACTGCTTCCCTGTCAATCCCGCACCGAAAACGCGGTCGAGGCACCGGTGAGCCTTGCAACATTTATTTATTGGCACGGGACACGGGTTTGCTTTTCAAGGCCCAGAAGCTCCCTTGTGAAACACAGAAAAAAACCCAGATTGAGGATGACTGCGTTTCTACTTCCATTTCAAACACTGCGGGGCTTTGCACACACACAGAGGCCTTAAATCTCAGTTATATCATCACCTTGGCAGCCAAACGTTGCCTTTGCACGGCAGAGGATGCGGGCTACGAACCCTCTGGCAGAGATGAAGGAACAAGCCCGCAGCGCGGCAGAGAGTGCCTCTGGTGAGAGGAATGCTCCCAGCCCCCTCAGCGCAGCCCAAGAAGGGAGAGCATCGCAGCGACAGGGTGAGATGTCGAAGCCACAGAGGATGTGCATCCTCACGCTGAAGATGCTGAAAGCTCTGGCAGGCTGCTGCTGCTGCTGCTCGCTCTCCCGAGAGGACTGGTACCACCGCAGGGATTTGGTGCAGATGCTCCTTTCTCTTCCACAGCACAAGGAAGTCCTGCAGCTTCTCGCCTCGCAGCCTTCCGAGCGGGTGTAAGGGAAGGCTCCTTCAGAAACTGTGCTGATTCCTGCTCCTGCATCACCCTGCACACAGCTCGAAAAGGACACTCGCCCTGCTCAAGTCAGGGAATCCATCACCTGCCACATCAAATATGCTCATCATCTTTCTACAGCACGACCTCTGCTCCTCTCTAAAATGGGCTATCTCCACCCTTACGAAGGAATAAGCTGCTGTGAATACTTAATTGCTTTTATCACTCTCCTGTAATTGTTATCATGACCTTTCCATGCACTGTTTTGGTGGGCCTCTCACCAGGTCATTAGTTCTGAGCCATAGGCTCCGGCGAAACAGAAACACTCATTTCCTACAGACAGTAGATGCAAAGCTCATGGTGTTTGATCTCTCCTGGTAAAAAATAATGCCACAAGCTCGACCAGGTAGAGCTCTGGCATTCTGGCAATGCCATGAAAGATCTCTGACTTTTCCCAGTGGATCCTCCCACCTCTCTTTTTGATCACCTCATTAGATTAGCAAGCAGCGAAGAAAAAGCAACTACAATTACAAACTGGAAATAAGGCCAAGTGTCACTCACTTCAGGAACTGGAACACTCTGTGTGAGGAGCCCAAGCTGCAGTGGCCGAGATAATCCTGCAGCAGCCGGAGCTAGTTTGACAATAGACCCAGTCACTCCCCAAACTAATTCCTAGCTGTCCTGGTTTTGGCTGTGATAGAGTTAATTTTCTTCCTCGTAGCTCGTACAGTGCTGTGGTTTGGATTTAGGGTGAGAATAACATTAATAACGCACTGATGTTTTAGTTGTTGCTAAGTAGGGTTTGCACTAAGTGAAGGATTTTTTAGCTTCTCGTGCCCTGCCAGAGAGAAGGCTGGAGGGGCACAAGAAGTTAAGAGGGGACACAGCCAGGACAACTGACCATACATATGACAAACCCTATGACACCATGGCCAGTAGATAAACTAGAGGGAGCTGTCTGGGAGGGCTGACTGCTGCCTGGGGACTGGCTGAGCATTGTCTGTCTTGGGTTTTATTTCACTCACTTTTTGTTATCTTCCTTTTCATTACAATTATTATTATTACTACCATTATATTTTATCTTTAATTTCAATTATTAAACCGTTCTTATCTCACCCCACCAGTTTTACCTGTTTTCCATTCTCCTCCTCATCCCCCTGGTGCTGGGGAAGGGGAGTGAACGTGGGGCTGCGTGGTGCTTCCCTTGCTGGCTGAGGTTAAGCCCTGACCCCAGCTAAAGAGAGAAATCAGGCTTTGATTCTCTAGGGAGGTGCAAGCAACAACACCTTTGCACTCCTCATTTCTGCTCCAAGCCATCCCACGCAGCACACAGCCAAACACGTGCAGCATCAGTCCAGACAGGAGAGAACAAGGCCCATCTTTTGACTGTCTTCATACTTCTCAGAACAAAGCTTGTGGCTCAAGCAGGGCCACTTGGGCTGAAGGAGGGAGCTAGGAATACAAACCAAACAAAAGCTTCCTCTGTAGCCCTGCCAGGTTTGGCAGTGTTCACGCAGGTCTGACAGCCTCACTCTGTGAAGAAATTGTTTCTTGTGAAAGCAGAGGAGAGATCCCATCCATCTCAGCCTACAGATCCATGTATGGCACAGAACTGAACTGCCTTGAGAGACTGTATTTTACTGAGAGTGCTGTTGAAATGGCTACCAACTTATCAAACAGCCTCTTCATAGACAGAAGTTTAACATTCACTCATTAGTGACTCTCCTCCCTCGTCTCCCAGCTACTCATGCCAACCTAAATAGAGATAAATCTCCAGAAGTCCAGCCAAAAGGAAGCTGAAGTCTTGCTCGTGAGCAGACCGCGCTGCGGGTGAGGGACTGTCCAAGTCCTCTCCAGAAGAAAACAGCTCAAGCCCTGCCTGAAGCCTAAAGGAGCACAGCGCTTGCAGGAGCACGCAGAGTCGGAGCACTCTCATTCAGGGCACCCCCCGGTGAGGTAGGCACGGGCAGCAAAAGGCACAGCCCCTGGACCCCGGCACCGGTGCTCAGGGATGCGCTCTGCCCGGGGGAGTGCAGACCTGAGCTTGGCAAGCCGGGCTGTCCCCGGCACGCAGAGAGAGCTGCTGTGTCTGCAGGGCCTGCGGACGTGCGCGTGGCATCTGCACCCAGCGGCACTCTCCGCCGAGGAGCTGGGCCCATCACTGCAAAGGAATGCGCTGATAGAAGAACAACAAGCATCTCACTTCTAAATCACCACTTTGTGGCCGAATCTCAAAGCCCTTTTGCGCAGCTGCTGCGTTGCTTCTCTCACACAGGCGTGACAGCAGAGACAGGAACAGGGATCTGGACTCTTCCCTGGGCCACGGGGCTCCTCCTGCACAGAGAGCATTTCCAAACTGGCCCAAAGTGTCCCTAGAAATAAACAAACTCGGGTCTGCAAATACTCAGTTCAACGCTGCGTTCGATGATGACCCAGTTTCTCCTCCCAACTCTGTTCCAAGAAATACAGCAGTTCAACACCAGCATAAGACAAAGAACGAGAACAGCAGAACTCGGCGGCTTGGTTGGTGACCAAGCTTCACTCCAGGCCTGCAAGCTGCAGCACCGAGACACCGTGCTATGGGTTTGCTGTTCGCAACAGTTCAGGGGCTGTGTCTGTCCAGGTAAACTAAATATTGCCCTGATTAGTTCTGATGCTTGCAAACAGTCTCCAACCAGCAGTTGAGAAAAAACAGACAGGACAAGAACAACGTTTTCCCCTTGCAATGAAAGGAGCAAGTGCAGCTCTCCGCTGGGAAACGGCGCTGCAGAGACAATCACTTCTGATCTCTGCAACGGACAGCACCATGCCCACTGGGGAGCCTGGATTGACTGAGGGAGGCTTCTGCCCACTGCCGCTCCTGGGCAGGCTGCTCTTCAGCCCCTATCCTTCCGAGCTGCGGACCTCCCCCCAAAGCTGCTCGTGCCCTGTTGTTGCCGGTGCTGCCCACGCAGGCAGCCCCCGGTGCAGCCTCGCAGCACGGCCGCGGGTGGGAAGCGCGCTGGACCCCTGCAGGTACCGGCTGATGGAGGCAGCAGCCACTGCCTGTCAGAAAGCATCAGGCTCAGGAGATGTCGCCTGCGTTCAGCTCCATCCACCCTGCTGCCTTCTTAACTTTCCCTTTCTCTACCCTTGGGTGGTACTGACAGGTTTCGTATTCTAAATGGTATGATTCTTATTTTATAGTAAGCTGGACGGATACAAAGCTTCATGAAGTGGGTCTGCTTTTCAGGCGGCTCGTTTGAAGGACGCCACGATAAACCCACGAGGGAAGAAAAAGATGTGCAAGCATCCAAATGCCTGGGATAGAGGATGCTCTTTCCTTTCCTTCTCTGCCTTCTCGTCCCTCACCCCAGGGAGACAGTATCTTCTGTCCCATGCAAACACCGAGCGTTTCGCAAAAAAATTAACTTGATTGGCCAGACCTATGTCCGTGAGGCAAAGTGAGAAGAGCAAGCTTTAGATTTGCAGTGTGCTCCCAGAGTAGGTTAGCAGCAAAACTCAAGCCTCCCTGCTGCCAGGTACTGCTCTGACCTACTCCCCAGAGCCTTGCGTGGCTCTGGACAAAGATCACACACGTATTTCAGTCTTGCGGCTCAAAAAGCCTTATGATGCTCCTTTTCTAAAAGAAGAGTGGCCATCTGAGCCCTTGCCCAAGCCACACAGAGAGAGGAGAGCCTGAGTTTTGGAGATCCTAAGTCCACACCGAGAGCAAGACATCTAATATATGAATAATGGAAAAGTTCGTAGCAGCTCCGCGTCTTCAGTTTGCACAGACATTTCCACTTGAAGCAGACTAAAATCCCTCTGCTTCACACTTCCCTGACTGAATCCAGCATCCCAACTCAGCACAGTAACACCAAGGTCACTGAGACATCCCATGCAACTGAAGTGAAATATTAACTTGGATTTACAGATGATTGCTTTGTAAATGTCCATGAAACGCTACTCCACTGTCCTGCAACTTCCAGCTCTCCCCTGGCTAAAAAGCCAGTCATAGAAGCTATCTCAGCCCGAGCTGCATCTGAAGTAGCAGAAGGCAGCACAAAAGTTTTTTCCTCTATTCTTCCTTTTTAAGAGAGTAACAGCTCAAAACACCATGAAGTCTGGGTGACTCATCAGCCTGTATGGAAAGGAGGAGGACCGGGCTCTACACTCTGCGCTCTTAATTGCCACTGCTTGCCCCAAGACAGTCTCCTCAAGCACCCTAAAGTCCAGTTGCTCTCTCACGTGGATCTCTTTCTTCTCTCCTCTGCTGACTTGCCAGGCCAGAGCATCTCTGCTTACAGGACCTTGGCTGTACCCTGGTGTCAGAGCTGTCAGTCGCTTGCAGCAGCTGACAGGCAGCCCGTCTCACTCGGCACAGTTGGGTGAACAGCCCCTTCCAGCACATTTTGTTATTCACATGCTCCGCCTGCTAATTGCTTTCTGAAATGGGGAAGAAACAGATGACGAGCAGAATGCAGCTCCTGACAAATTCCCCAGCACTGTAAATACGACTCACCTTGCTGTAAACAAGGAAATGCTAAGTGGTGGTGCTGGTGTGTTCTTGAAGTAAAAAAAAAAAGAGAAAGAAAGAAAAGAAAAGAGAAAATACACAGTACAGTAAAAAAAAAATGTCTGGGTGCTGTGCTGCCCGACAGCCTGCACAGGGTGAGAACCCAACCTGTCTCCCCCTGAATCACCTGCCAGCCTCTGGAGAGCACCTGCGAGTACCAGCCCTACCGCAGAACATCTCTCCAGCACCCATCAGCGCTCAGCAGTCTCTTTGTCCTGCTGGAGATACCCAGAATCGTGCTCCCACAGGCAGGCTCTCCATCTCCAGAACTACATCCACCAAAGGATGAGAGCAAGAGAAAATTTAAAAACAAAGAAAAGAACTTTATTGCATTCGGACTCTAAGCATCTCTGTATCAGTTAGTGTGAGCAGAGGCCTCTGCACTTTAGGGTGCACAGTTCCAGCAGAGAACCAAGGATCTGCTGGCTCTCTGCAGGTATTCTGTCTCTGCTATTTCAAGGGAAATATAATTTTCTCTTACAAATAATGAGATTTGAAATTAATAAGCTTGGGGCTTCCAGCTTTATGGATTGCGAATCCGTAGGACACGCTTTACACTTACAGATTTCTCCTCTATAGCCACAAGGCCTAGAAGATTATTTAAAAACAAAAGCTCAAGGTCCCTCCGTTTCCAGGAACGGGAGCTCTACAGAGAAACATCAAACACCATTAGATCCACAATCACACTGCAAAAATTGACAACACTGGTGTATAAGCACACGGTATTACCTCTCACTTCCTGATCTAAGCCATTGTGCAGTGATATGGTTCAACAGTGTGAGTCACTCCACCCCAGAGGCAACTGCTTCTACATCTACTATTGAAATGCAACATCAAAACCAGGCACACACTCACAGCTGTCATTCTTTGGAGGTAGAAGGTGCTGGAAGCACTAAGATTATATAGGGCTGCAAACAATGGGAAACTCCAAGAGCAACGTATAAGTAAATGCTTTCTACAGATAGCTCCCAACTCCTTGGAGAAAGACTTAAGTAAACAGAAAGTTCCATGTGTGGAAAATGAACCGTTAACTGTTTGGGCCACCAGGACATCAGCTCTGGTCGACTCTAGCAAACAAAATGCGAGCAGATTAGGGAAAATGACCATGGAAATTTAAATTCACAGGATCCTTTTTTTGCAGACAGATGGTCATTTCAGCTTTCTATTCTCTAATCCCTTGTTCTGCAAAGCAAACATCCCAAATCCCAGATAATGTAGGTTTTACCGTCTCAGACGTTTCCCCCAGCATTAAGGCTGGCCCTGGAGATAGGGTACATATGCTTAAACAGCTGCGTGCCTAAGGAATTTACAGGCACAAGCATCTCCTACCTGGATCCAGCACAGAGGTGAGCTCTGCAGCCTGCCCTCCAGCCTCAGAAGCCAGCATGGGACCCTGCTAAAGGAGTCAGCTCTTCCAGTAGGCAGCTTGGGGATTAGAGGGAAACTTTTCCTGGGAACAGCCTTTCTCTGGCACAGCCGACTCCTCAGCCATGTCTCTAAGGAGGAGGAAGGTGCAGTACTTGTTACAAGGTGCCCTGTTACCACCACTCAGGAAAACATGCCATGGAGCCAGCAGCGTGGCAGGAAGTTAGCACGGTAACTGCCTGCGACTTCTGAGAGACACTAAGGTTTCCAAATCTGTTTTTTGTTTTCTCCTCAGGCACAGAACCACAGAATTGTTTAGGTTTCCAAAAATCAGACCTGAATCTGTGAAATCAGGGGGTCTGGCTGCCTGACTTTCGCTCCTGGACCCAGGCAAAACAGGCAGTTTCTGAGGGAAGAGGGAGAGGAGGAGAGACCGATGAAGGCTCAGTGCTCAGAAATGCACTACCAGTTTCTCAGTTTCCCTGCTTGTTAGCTCCAGTGATTCACAAGGAGCAGGAAGCATCTCGCAGCCTCACAGAGAGCATTCACAATTAAACAGATATTGAAATGGGTTTCATGAAATATGCATATTGTTTGCTTCCTAAAAAGCTGTTTAGATCAGACCATGAAAAGACCAGAAATTAAGGATTAGATCAACAATCACTCTCCATTTACCCGCTAATGAGTCCTAGATGGATGTGGAACAAAGGGATAGTCTGTAAGAGCTCTAAAACAGGGAGAAGCACCGGACACACTCTCTGCTGATGTAAATCACCATACTGAGGAGCTCTGAACCAGCTGAAGATGCAGAACATCTTCCACATAGGGCAGAAGCCTCAAAAAATGAAGCACTGCAACAGAGAAACCACACCTATGCTAGCAGCAACGGTTGCACTTCCAAAGATGTTGCACAGTGGTGTTCTTTGCAAGCTCCAGAGGCAGAGCAAGGCTCTCAGGAGCACAGTGGAAGGGGTAGGAGATGATCCCCATTCCAGAAGCGGTGCCACCCAGAACCCAGCTTTGGATTTGCTGCTGGAGCAGCAGGATTGAGAGCCTTCCCTTTACTGACCTCCAGCATCACTTTGGACAAGGGAGCAGGTTTTCACCCTCTAACTCAGCAGAATCGCCCTCCTCACACGATCCTCTCAACGCTTCCAACCTGCAGCCTCTGCACGGGGCAGGATTTGCTGCACGGGACCTAGGGGGCAGACCTGGGCACACCCTCCCCGAGGTTCCAGCCCAGCACGTTGGCACTGTTGTCCCTGACAGGCTCTCCCATCTCGCACAGCTAATGGCCCCTTGTTTGCATTCAGGCACAAGGAGCAAATTCTTCATTATTGGAGAGATCCGACATGTGCAAACAATTGGAGTAAATTGATTGTATTTTCCAAATCATCACACAGACTCTAATTCTATCTGCAAGGCGCACTAATTTGCACTGGAATTACCTCCCAGATTAGGAATCAGAGCTTTTGACAGAGAAGAGCAATGACTGGCCTGGTGTTGCAAGGCTGGGGTGGGGGGGGCGGAAAGGATGTCGGTCCCTTCCCAACTCACACCAGAAGTGGCCTTTTGTCTACCCTCAGTGTTTACTGAAAAGTGGTGAAGGAGATAGTTGATTAAAAGAGCCTCCAGCATTTTTCAGATGTATCTCAATGATTTAGGTGCACACTGAAAAGGAGCAGAGTATTTAAACTCGATCATCCCATATCACGAGCCTACCGTTTCCTCAGGCAGGAAACTATGACTCTCCCGATCCCTTGAAAACCAGACACAGAAGCCTCTGCACATCTTCTCCCTAAGTGAAGATGTTCAGTACAGAGCACGACTGATAAAATCAAATCTCAAAACACCCAGAAAGTGCATTTGTTCCTGCTGGACGCAGGGGTGCAGTGTGCTCTTCCAGACATGAGGTCATCGTGCCGGTCCCGCAGGGTACGCTTTTATATCATTTATATCATTTAGATATAAAAGAGACTAGGTCATTAAGTTAACTTGAATCATGCGCCCAAGAAGCATCTCTGTCTCCAGGAAGGGAAGGGATCAGAGCGTGCCAGGCACAGGGTGTGTTTCTCGGACGTTGCTTTCTCTATCTGGAACACGGCAGAATTGATCCCGCTTCCACTCCTCAGACGCTCCTTTCTCCGGGTAGGGGAGAACACGACGTGATAGAGGGCAGTTAAACGCTGAAAGGAACACCATGTAAAGATAAAGGCTAAAATATCTAAGCCTATTAACACTCGGGTCAGCCCGGGAGCAGCGAGAACAAGAGCACTCTGCATTTCCTGCCGAAACAGGAGGAGGTTTAGGTGCTGCTGGGCAGCGAGATGCGCGCTCACGTGCTCGCTTACACGCGGTGCTGGGGGATACGGTCTAGGGGGCAACTTGCAGAGTAGGGTTAATGGTTGGACACGATGATCCCAAGGGGCTTTTCCAAGCTAAATGGTTCTGCGAAAGCAGCTTTTCCTGTTGGGACAGCTGCAATGTCTTCCACACAGCTCCTGGCTTCTAATAAGGGTGACCTTACAGCGCAGCCCCCAGCAGTGGGATGAGCAGACTTTCCTCTAGCCACCTACGTTTATGAAGCCTAGAGAAATACAGGACTCTGCTAGTCCCTCTGGGTAATAAAGATAACATCCTCTTTGGGTTCTCTGTGAGAATGACACACTCTGGAGAGATCTGTTTGAATCTGCAAATGGTTCCAAAGCTATCAGAGGGCCAAAGACAGCAGCATCTCAGAGGCCCTGTCTTCTTTGCAAACCCAATGAAAAACGTCTCTGAGGAATAAATATAATTATCACCACAGCCCAGAGAATGCTGACGACTCAGGCTGGACCTGGCACAAAAGAACAGACAAATAATGGAGACGGAAGGGGGAAGGCAACACCGCCTCTCTTAGATATGCAAAGATACCCAGCCAAACCCCAGGGAGTTACAAAACTGACTTTGTGAAGGCATGATTAAAGACAAAACAAACACGAAGAGGTTTCTTTCCTTTGCCTTTCAACTCCAGCAATTATACAAACTTAACCCGAAGCACTCTATCTGCAACCAGCTGATCTACACAACTACTTATGTTTTAATTTGAAAGGAAGATGAGATATTGATATACTTGCGCAGTGCTAGAAACTGAAGAGTTGTGGAGGGAAAAAACGACATACACCAAGTCACTTCTCACCCTAAGACGAGCCAAGATTGTACTTCAGGAAAGGAGAAATTTCACCTCTGAAAACAAAGTTTAAATCTGCCTTTGGTCCTGTGCCACCCACAGTCTGTCTTGGAGATAATTCCAACTAAGCATGGATCTGCACCGCAGTTCAGCGCGACAGCTACGTTGTTTTCTCCACACTCACAGCTTCATGCAACAAAGCTCACTTAAAAAAATATATTTTCCTGGAATTTGACTTGTTTTTAATCTTTGGAGTGTGCGTTCTCAAGGCTTTTCCCTCTGCCTACAACCATGAAGACGTGACTTGCGCTACGGAGGAGAAGGGGTGGGAGAGAGCAAGCAGCACACTGAAATTATGGGAAAAGAATGTTATTTCCAGGAACAAGAGCTTTCGATGAGAAAACAGAGTGCAGAGGTGATGCAGGTGAGAACCCAGCAGGATGACTCACGTTTCGGCAAGCTGGTCTCAAGCGTTGGCAAGGTAGCTGGGAACAGCAGAGTGCTCCCAGGCAAGGGGAGGCTGGAGAGAAGTAGCCTGTATCCCCCTAACTTTCGAGAGAATGGTTCCAACCCCATCTCCCAAAGAGAGCCCAAACACATCATACTCAGGCAAAAATACACCCCGAAGCAGCGCGCTTGTACACGTATCAAGGTAACTGATTAGGTGCTTTATGGGGTGAGCGTGGCAGTGCCCTGGCTTTATTGTCTGTTAGCAGTTGGGCTCGCTTAGGATCCTGCATTCTTCTGATTATGCAGATACAATCTATCACATTGTTCCGGAAACTTGGTTAGAGCTGCGCTCGGAGAGCTGGCTGCAGCTGCAGCACGCTCCGGGAGACACACATCATTGCTCTCTTTTATGAGAGGGAAAATTGGCCGTTGCCGCTCCTGCAAAAAGCAGCTGTTATTTGTTGTTTTCGGGGTGGTTGTTGGTTTTGGGTTTCTTATTTTGAGCTATTATGACGAGTTTGCCTTCTCTTCCCACTTAACTGAATTACACAGTGTTTACGTTTCCAGCCCTCTTGCGAGATGCGCTAAGCCGGCACGTCTGCTGACGGCCGAGCCGGGGCGATGCTCTCCTCAGGCAGAAGCACACCTTTGGCAAGGAGGATGAGCCTGGGAGCCTCAGCCAACCGCCTTAACCGCACCAACCCCCTGCTCTGCAACTCTCTCTTTGGGTGCAATAGCAAGAAGAGTAAACTGCCACGCCTGAATTACAAGCATCCAGCCTCACAGCTCTGTGAAGCAGCGCGGGCTCCGTCGCCAGATAACCACCAGCAATGACATCCACTGCCCCGGCTCCAGACCCTGGCTGCAAGGAGCAAAGGCCTGGTACTGATCCTAGCAATGGTGACACAAAGTGGTTCCCCAGAGGGGAGCACCCTGAACTAGGGGGTGATGCATCAGACATTTACTAGCTTCTTACCCTGGCACGCTGGGTGCTTGCTGTCACAGCTTTTTCTATACGCAGAGAAGAACAACTTGAAATGATCCTAAATGCAAACTTTGCCTCAGCACTGCCTTCCACGAGGCCAGCCTATGTTTGGGCCAAAGGAACACCACTGTCAAACAGCCACTATCAACCCTTCGCATAAAAGCGCCGAGCATTTGTGTGTGCTGACACAACCTAAACCCCAATGAAATCCCGAGCCTCTGCTTTTCAGAAAAGGAGGTGGGAGAAAAATGCAGATTTTCCTTCTACTGCGGGACAGAAATACAGCCAGTTTTCCCTCCCAAATGGTCTTTTTTAATAAAAGCACCTCATCCATTTCATAAAAGCAACTCATTTTCAAATAGAGCTACTTCTGCATTAAAAATGTTTCCCCTTCATAAAACACCACTGCTACATTTTTAATATAATAGCAGTCCACACTGCCTAGGAACATGCTGTAGCTTATATTTAAAGGGATCTTAAAAATGTCTCCAAGGCCTAGTTACTATTCGAAGGCATCCTTCCCCTTTTTCTCACCACACACGGGATGAAAAAGCTTTTAAATGCCCCACAAAAGCTAACAAACGATCCAAATCACAACTGTTACCCACTTTTCAACCCAGCTTTTACAAGTCACCTGTGTCCAACCCGCAGAAGACAGAGATGTGGAGTCCAAGCTACGGAAAGTTTCATTTCCCTTCTGTGTGTTCCTAGTTCAGTTCCTGGCCTGTCCACACCTCCTGATACAAGGCCAACAACTAAGTCCTGAATTCGAATTCCAGATCCCACACGACAAAGGTGGGACAAGTGAAGTCTCAGGTCCAGCTCCTGCAATCAGCTTCCTGCACCCAGATCCATGAACACATTTTAATGGGGTGTTATGCTGACAGGCACTGGCAAACACATACACATTTGGCTGGAAATCATGGTCTATTCTTTCCTTTCCTAAGAAGCAGGATGTTTCATTAACTAAAAGCAAGTCATTAAGGGGGGAAAAAAAAAAAAAAGATAAGGAATGGGAAATCCAAAATAATTCTGTTCATTTTCAACTACTGCTGCAATCACTCAGATGCTTTGCAAAACACTGGCATAAAATAAATGTTAAAATAAGAGACTTACCCTCTGCTGCCAGCTGGCTGCAAACCTCAAGTCTGCTGACAGCAATGTCAGAAGCTGGTTGTATCTTTGCACTTGGTGATGGTCAACCCACGTGTCCAAGACAATTCCAGCTATTGTCACAGAACTCATGTTCCCTGTGAGCCTTAGGCTTCTTAATATATTATTTCTCATTCGCATATTAAGTGCTTCAACTCCTGCAGCCTTTTCTAAGCAATAGCCCCTGTGCATTCATCTTGCTCGTGTGTACTTTTTACTCAGCTGAGATGATTTGCTGCACGTTCCAAGATGGAAGTGTTCTAAACACACATCAGCAACGTAAATCTAGCCAATTTGCACCTCTAACAGTAGCAAACCATATCATGGGGAAAAAAAAATGTACTTGTCAGCAAACTGGCACCTCTTTCCACCACAAATCCTCTCGCCCAGAAGCTCACTAACCTTGCTCACATCCCTCTTCCTCTTCGGAGAGTTGGCACAACTGAGTCCCCCCTCATGGCTCACTTGCTGGGGTCTCTCTCTGCAAAAAGGAGGAATCAACAGTTAGACTTCCCCTCACCCTGCCACGGACGAGAGGGCAGACAGAGATCAGTCACACAGCTAAATGTCTAGATGTTTCCTTCAGATCTCTTCTTATTTTCTGTTTTTAAAAGGAGTGGGGCAAAGCCAGATACACCGGTATTTATTTTCTCTCTGGGTATAATATGAAGCAGAAAGAAGTGAGGTGATTTGCCTAAGGCAGGAGAGCAAGTCAGCGGCACAAAGAAAAACTGACCGTGTGATCCGTGATGGTCTGGTGATTAGCCCACCCCACCCCCCCCCACCACGTTTCTCCCGCCTGTTCTGCAGCACACCCATATTCCACCCACCCTGTGG
>WTSP01010073.1:95608-173337 GCA_025331215.1 Actenoides lindsayi
TCTCACGCCGGATCTGCAGCACATCTATATCCCAGCATCATTAGGTTGTTGTTTTTACACAGGCTGAGTTTACACAGCGGTGAAAAAAAAAGGAAAATATTTAGTGAAAAGGATATAGCATTTGCAAGGTGGGGATTTTGAATTAACTAGGGAAAGAGATAGAACTTATCAGGCACAGATAAGCACTCAAGGACCTAGGCAAGAAGCATTCATTAACTGGTGATGCATATTCCTACGCAGCAGAATTTTTTTTCCTTCCGATCAGCAAATCACACCTTTTGGAGCAGGTTTAGTTGATGCATTTAATGATAATGTACGAAGATTATATTTTTCCTTTTCCTTCACAATTCAAAGCTCTTAAACACAGAGAACCAGCTTTCTTGAAATACCAGTATGAAATTACCACTTCTTCCCACTTAAAAAGCTAGAGGCCATCGGAGTGGAGCAAGGGTATTTGCCTTAAAACATCTTTGCAAGAGAAAATAGCAGCAGCAGCAGCAGCAGCAGAATGCTTCAGATCCCATCTTGCTGAGGGCCTGTCAATTGTCATCTGTCCCGAGCCAATGACACTGCTCAAGAGATTAACAGATGCTCTTGGCTTTCTGATGGAGACCCAAGATGTGACTCCATCCAAATACTGAGCAGGATGCTGCCGGGACACTGGAGCTGTGGCCAAGGCTGAGGCAAACAGCCACTGATCATGGGAACTGGCAAAGGAGGGAAAACTCTTCTGCGTTATGCAAGACCTGTCCCTAGCAGCTTCCTCTTGTGAAAGGGTTTCTAGCTTCAAGCACTGGTATCTAGGGGATATTTATACTGGAAGATGCAAATTAACGAACGTTTCTCTAACACAGAAAACTCTAATTAGCAAATAGCCCAGGTCCAGTTACCCATTTTGATTGACAGAGCTGAGCAGGGCTCAGAAACTGAGCTGCAGCATTTTTCCAACCCATTCCCAATTTATCAGCCACCTTGCCAGGGAAAGGCTGGGTGGCACAAAGAGTGAACGTCCCCTTTAGGTAGACACCTTCCATGAAAACCTTTCTTGAACAATAAAGGGCTGATGCAAGAAAGCTTTCATGGGACTTCTTTCTTTGGAAGAGCCTCAAGCGTAAAATGGGGGTGGGACTGTTCATAGCTCAGGAAAGATCCAGCCCTTTCCATCACAGGGTGATAAGAACATCAGAATACCAAGAAGACAGGTGCTTAAGGAAAATGTAATAGAGAGACACTATTTTTCTCTACATTCTGAACTTCCCTTCACAACCCCTTAGACAAGACATTATTCTCCGTTAGTCTAGGGGATGATTTGCAGGTGTAGAAACCACGTACTCTCCACAGAGCCACATCATTTTTGAGCTATCCCCCTAAAGAACCCGATTTAAAACTGCTTTGGTCTCACCCTTCTCAAACACCACAGGCCTCTCTCAAGACACGAGTACAGATTTGGGAGGCAGACAAACAGTGGTTCTTTTTAAAGCAGGAGGACAGCAACAGAGCAGGGTACTGGCACAGCGACTGGCATTTCCCCCCTGAGCAACAGTGATGGTGGATGCTACGCTGCTCACCAGCCCGAGGAGAGGCTGATGAGCAGTGCTGCTGCTTTCCTGTCTCCAGCACTCCACAAGCCAGGGGAATCCAGTAAAGGGAACCTGAAAAAAGGTTTTCCTCAGTAGAAAGTACACAGACACACTGGGAAAAAAAAAGGCTGAGTATGTTTTGGTGCTTACTGTTTGCATACTACCCTCAGTGTCCAAAGTACTTTCCAGACATGCACAAAGACGTGCTGCAGACTGTGGCAAATCAGGATGTAAAGAAATCAAGGGCTTTGTTTCTTCTTCCATGCACCCCTGTGTCAGTGTGAGGGGCTGGATTTCCTTGCTCTCTGGACACTGGGACATCAGGCTGGGACTGTCCCTTCCCACTGATCAGTGTAAGAAACTGCTCAGTCTCAGAGTTCTCTCAGAGCACAAGCTAGCTGAGCAAACAGAGTGGATCGTGTATATATTGAAGAGGGAGCTACAAGTTAAAAAATAGAATTTTTTCTACCAGAGCATCTGGAATAAACCCAAGCTCAACAATAAGGTATCATTTCTGGGAAGCCGGACTAGATTATCTGCCTTCTTATCATTCATCTTCCTTGTTGCTGCACCTCCACCCCAGTGTTTCTGCTGCTCCCTGAGCCAAAGAAATGAATAAAAATCCCAGGTTGAGGCTTTATTAGCATGTGCCATGGGAGTCAAGCTGCTTTGAACGTCCTCTTGTTGGGTATTAAGGCAGCATGCCATTTGTTACACAAGTATTTTGCTGTGGCAGACAGAAAGTGACATTTATGGGTCTATCACGAGAATGAATTTCACCATCCATTAAAATGATGTACAGGTAAACACTCCATTCATTTTAAATCTAGGAGCTTTGGTTCTTTCTCTTCTCTGGTAGATGGGTCCATCAGTACAGCTACTATTAGCCAAACTCTTTGCTGGGAAGTGAGAACTACTGAAAAATGTTACAGGCCTGTAATTAAAGGGGTTGTAGCTTGAAGGGCAAGTACAGGAACTAAAGTCATTAGTGAACTCTCCTCTCCAAGATCTGCATGCGTGTCACAGCTGCGATGCATCTCCAGAGCTCAAACCCAAAACCAGAAGGTCTATACAACATACAGAAAAAGTTCTTAATCCGACGTGTTACAAGGCTTCCTCTACTAGGGTGGATTTACTTTATGCAGCTTTTCTAGAGATTTTCATGTGAAATGCACAAGGCAGAAAGACAACGTGCTATAAACGTACAGCACATCACCTGGAGAATGAAGTACCCTTGTTTATCCACTGTAATTGTAGAAATTAAGGTAATAACAATTACAATTAAGTGACTCATATGTAGTACCGTGCAATTAATTTAGGCGTAGAGGCAATGTTATTGTGTATGAAATAAAAGCCAAATGATGATAGATCAGGTTGCCTCTGTGATTCCGGCGGTTGCGTTGCTCCCCTGGCCCCAGCCCCAGGCTGGCTGCAGTGCCAGGGGCTGTTCAGGGAACCTGTCCTCAGGGAAGAGGTCACACCTTCTGTGATGTAACACTGAACTGTGGCTCTGACGCTCTTCAAAGCTTTTTTGCAAAGTCCAGTAGTTCACCCAGCAGATGCCAGCATAAAAGAGTCGTATTTGATCTCTTTTGGTTTCAGCAACACTCATTTGCCACTCCTGCTCTTCTGGAGTGTGGTCCCAGCCCCAGCTTTAACAGTTTCAAGCAAAATGCTGCTGCTATGTTGGACATCCTACGTACGAGTCAAACCTGGAGGTCCTTTCTGTGCTGTATTACACTGTGTTCATTGGACAGGCTCCTTAGGGATGGATTATGCAAGAATCTCACATACTGGTCCAGCACGAGCAGTGACACTGGCTCAGCACAACATGAAGTCAGGAGCCCTCTAAGATCACAGCAAGGAAAAGGCTCCCCCTCTACGCCCAGACAGACAGAAATTCTGCAGAACTTCAAAAGAAGACCTGGTTATCTCAGCTGTTCACCGACAGTGAAACCTCACACTGGCAATCACAGGAGCTATATTCTTCAGATGAACTGCCAGAGTTCCAAACACACTTGTTGCATTTCTGTGAATCCTTTTCCTGCAGAGAAGCCACAAAGAGACTTTGCAAATATTTTGAGCCACGGAATCTCTACTCCCTTCTGTCAGTTTTTAACTATTAACATGCTGACACTCACAATAAAAATCAGGTTGCTCATAGCAAAATCTGTGTCTAGCCTCACAAATCAAAAGGGAATAAAACGTTCCTATGTCTGTTTTAATGGAAATTGCTACTTTTCCACAGTCTGAATATTTCTACCTCGAGTCTGATTTATCACCCGCACTCTCCCACTCATCTGCTAAGAAGCAGAAAATGTAGAAGTTAAGGCAGGAAAACTTTTCAGAAAGAAATCTCTTTCGTTTCATTATGATATTCTTTTAAAAAAGTGAAAAAAAAAGTACAGAAAAATCAATGGGAAAAAAAAAAATGTTATTTCTAAGTAGGATGTGTTACAAAATACTCCTAGAGGCATCAGCAGGTCTAGTATCTCCACAAATACGTTCTCCATAATCAGCCAGTATTTAATTAACACCCAGAAACTGCCTGACAGAATCTAAATGGAATCTTTGAGACACTTAATTTGGAAAGTGTGGCTGAAATGTATTGGAAGTGGTTCTCCTGGCCTAGCCATCTAGTTGTTTCTCTCCCACAGATGCAAAAGCTTCGTCTCTTGGGGAGGCTTGTCTGAGTTTGGGAAACCTAAAATGGTACAATTCACTTTAAAAGTGGATCTATTTAATTCATTTGCCTCTTTCTTTCCATTACAGCCCCTTCCCCGAGGGAAGGAAACTGAACAGAACCTGTTAGCTGTGGCTGAAACAAGGAATCTGAAAGCAGGGAGGGGAAAAAAGGGTATTTCCTAAAAACTGCTTTAGGAATAATTATTAAAACTGCACGGACACAGGAAATATTTTCAGTGTAGTCCTCACTCTCCTTGCTCATTTCTGTTCATATTCATTTTGACATGTAAGTCATCAACTGCCTTTGTATCAGCTAAGCTTTTTCTTTGATCTCTTTAGTAGCAGGGGTCCTTGGAAATGTATTTTTATTAAAAAACATGCCCTGGAAACCGTTCTATTGTAAAATCAGTCCTGGTGTGGCAATCACTGCCTCACAGTTTCCTGAGCAAGGGTTAAGGCATGATACTTCTGTCGAAGGCAGTGAGAGATTTGCTAGCATTTTCAGTGGAAGGAGGAGAAGGGTTCAATTTGCCTGCAGAGCCTTACCAAATCCTACTAAAAATCCACTTTACCACAGCTACTTTCTCTCAGAGTAGGTGAAAGCAAATGTGAAGGAAAACGTAGAATCAGAGGGCAAGCATACCTGGCCCAACACAACCCCAAGGCCTCCAGAGGTGGGCAGCTCAAAGATTCCTTCCTTCATGTACAGCATCTTGGTCTTTCACAGGCATTGAAGGACTTTTTACTTTTTTTTTCCCCCCATTATTTTGTGCAGAGATACCTGTGTGGCTTGGCATTTTCAAGCAGATACAAATGACCTCAAAACATCTTGCACTTCTTCATGGATTCTCACTGCCTCTTACACATTCTAACTCGATGGGGACACTTCAGAGAGCCCCTTCTCCAGTACTTTGTGACTTTGACTGCCGTGTGGAAAGCCTTCATTTCAGACTGGTGGGGAAGGGAGAAGGGAGTAGATGTTGCAGAAATTACCAGCACTGTAGAAACAAAGCTCCTGTTTTCATAGGGAGGGCCCCTGCAGCACGGTGAGCAAAGGGAACAGAAATGCCAGCTGATGAGCATGCAGAACAATCCCTAAACAGAAGGCTTGTCAGAGCTTCCCCTCTAGGCTGCAAGAGCTCTTTTACTAAAAGGCACTGCAAGAACATTGGTGAACCGAGGAGTCCCCGTACTCCAGGACAGGGGCCTTGACTCCCTGACACACTAACACAGCACGGCTGGAGGTGCCCTCTCCAGAACAGCATGTGCACTCCAGCACAGGGGCTGATACAACTTGGAAGGGAACTGGGGCAGGCCTTTTCCCAGCCCTGCTTCTCTGTCACTATTTCCCCACCACGTTCGCACACATTCTGGGCAACAGGAAGACATCCTGCTCTGGTGGGCATTTGATGTTCCGGGTGCTTTTCATTTTGAAACCTCATCTTTTCCTTTGGCCAATTTCCCACCTCATCTTCAATTTCCATCAAACTCCACCCGTGTACTGAAGTGCCTCTGCAGCTCCCAAACAGACGAGCTCCCAAGATGACCTAAGACAGAACACCACAGGGCCTCCACGGGTCTAGAGGACGCGTTTAAGTCTTCGCTGAAGATCCAGGGTAACTCCTACAGGTGCCTGGGCTCCTGTGCACAGTTCCAACGACGAGGGTATTCTTCTCACAGAAAACTGTCCGGATGCCCTGCCCACAGCACCTTCACAGATGTCATCTCTCAGAAAAGCAGGCCCTGCAAGCACTGCAGCTGGTGGCTGGTGGCTGAGCTGTTTCCAGGCAGCTGTGCTCAGCCCATTGTTTCCGCGGCAGACGAGGGATGTTTGCAAACGTGTCTGAATTTCCCCAGACACAGTGGGTTATATCTCTGCTAGATTTTTAAGTGATTGTGATGGACACAAGATAATTTACACATTACGAAGGTTGGTCTACAATGAAGAATGATTGTTTCTAGCCTTTAGAGTACGGGTTTGAGAAACAGCCATTTCTTCTTTGTGAAACGGAAGAATTCAATCCCATTCACAAAATGGCTACAAACAAGCAACAGCCAGCAGCAGCTGAAAGAAAATGATCTTGGGGAAACTGGCCTGAGAAATACTGGCCACGTGTGCTTATTCAGTTGTTTTGGCAGCAGGCTACGAGACACGCTGCTCTCAGCTCAAACCTTCTCCCCGCCCCTGGAAGCAAAGTCAAGTCTAATTGGAGCCTGGGGGCTCAGTTGGTCTGCAGCTCTTGTTCACATACTTTGCAAAGCAAACATAACACAGGCTGAATGTCGAAACCAAACTGTTCACGAGGAACCTTTCATACTTAGGGACAGCAGGGAAAGGTACTAACCCAGCAGCACTCAAACCAACAATGGAGAAGTGACAGGGCAATTCTGAATACCGCACGTTCACTCTCGGGGAGCTAGGACTTCAAGCCCTTCGAGGCCGTTTCCTCAGCAGCCTTGCATCACCTGAACAGGCAGGGACAGGAGCAGAAGCTATACCCTCACTGGAGTCTAGCCCAGAAGACATTTCTGGGCAGGGAAAGAATCCAGAGAAAGGATTCTGAAAGCATCCTTAGGAGGAGTGGCAAAGACAAGGGTCAGTGCTCCTAAGCCGAGATGAGAACGTGGTGTGCCCAAGGCCATGAAAGGGTCAGTGACTCCCTGCATCACTCAGTAGATGGAGGTACCCAGCATTTGCTTGGGGAGGGTCCAAATACCTTGTTTAAAGGACAAACAAAAAGCTGTAGTCCCCAAGGTGCCAAAATCGCACTCGTATGGTAGAAAATACAACTTCATCATTAATTAATTCAGTTCTGCAGAGCTCTCCAAGACTCTTACGTAAAAGGTACTAAATAAATCCAAAGCATTATTAACAAAATGTTGTCTTTTTGCAAATTAATTAATTTGTGATATTTTCTTAATGAGAAAAATTATCTAATGAGACTAACACGCTACATCAAACAGATGCATACCATCCAACAGCTAATCCAAGAAGGGAGTGCGATAGGGAAACGTCTTTAGGGTTTAACAGGGGAATAACAAACAGGCAATCACATATGTTTCATTTCGTTGAATATCTGGTATCTGTGTGTGAATAAACATTTCATATCGCACCTTTTGATGGCTGACACAACAGTATTTCAAAGAGATAGCTCCTTCTTCACAAGAAAGTGGAAGTTGCTCTTCTGTGAGAAGAGAGATGAAAGACAGCTTTGCAATGTGGTTCCAGCACAGCCCCGGACCTTCTGAACCGTTAGGATTTATATGTCATTAAATAATTAACTCAATGATGCATGAGAGAAAGTAATGTGACTCTCTGTAAAAGACCTCAATTAATTGCTTTCATTTCAGCAGACACTGAGTCTTCACGATGAGATATAAGTGAGGTGAACTTTATTTCAGAGGTTGTCTGATAAATGCAGTCATAAAAAGAAGTGAAAAATTACTTGTTCAGATAAGACTTCTGTTTGCTGGGATGTGTTTTGTGTTGCAGTGTCTTTGGCTTAAATTAACTGACATAATGAGATGCCAAAAATAATGCTAGGAGCCTTACCCTTGTGCTGCTCTATTCGCTTTGTACGCTTCTCTCTCCTCATCAATTCCAGGGACAGTAAGAGGCATATCAAGGCATGTCTGAACTATGGATTTTTAATTAATTTATCTGCTGCTTTTCATCTTTCAGTATTCACAAGCTGGTATAAGCAATTTGCTTTAAACTGTCTGCCACATTCTGCCACCTCTCCTGGGATTATCCTGTAGTCTAATAGGATGTAATTCCCCTCTGTGCTTTATTTAATCCCACTAGTTTCATTCAGACTTGACTGCATCACCCTTAAGCCCCTTCCCATGTCAGTACTACCCACAGGCTTTCACAGGCTGGTCCTGCAGAAACTGGAAGAGGTGGAAGGCTCAAGTCTTGGACTCAATCCCCAGGGCATCCCACTATGCTAAAGTATCTGGACAAGTTATTGAGTAGAAAGAGGGAACTGTCCCACAACTAACTCTCTGACCTGATCTCTTCCTCAGCTAAGGCCAGCTCTGAGGTCAGGCAACTGTGATTTCAGCTAAAATTAGAGTAAGGCTCTGTCTTGTTCTTCCAGCCTGTTGCAGATTTGCTAAGTGGGGAGAAAACCACTAATGGTATAAAAAAGGCAGCCACGGAATATCCACTAGTTCAGGTTTCTGGTCAAGGGTCTTCAGCTAGAAGGGAGCATTTCTAATGCCATTTGTTTGCCAGTGACCATGCTCTTACCTCCTCCCACGGTGAGATAAACTACACTTAACCCTGAGGAAGATTAGGATTATATGATCCAGACAGGGCTATTTTAGCCAGGTTGCTGCTTCATTATTTAAAAGGTTACAGGGAAAAAAAAAAAAAAGAAAAAGAAAAAAAAAAAAGGCTAATCTAGTGCCATCTGCTCAGGATGAGGTGAGAAGGATTCTGCCAGCATCTTATGTTCACCCCTGTCCGCTGGGTTCACAAGGGTATCTATTCCCACTTAATTACATGTTGTCACATTTACTGCTGTTGCCTTTGAACTGGCACCCGAAGGCTGGAGAGTGGCTGGAGAGAAATGCTCTTCTCTCTTCAGCAGATGGCACAGCCCTGGCCAGCAG
The DNA here is from genome assembly GCA_025331215.1 of Actenoides lindsayi. Taxonomy (NCBI): domain Eukaryota; kingdom Metazoa; phylum Chordata; class Aves; order Coraciiformes; family Alcedinidae; genus Actenoides; species Actenoides lindsayi. The sequence continues at coordinate 104,491 of WTSP01010073.1, forward strand.
GAGCCAAGTCGTGGTGAGCGCTGAACGGATGCTCTCTGCCCCGTTTCCAGCCGCTGCCTGCTGAGAGGATCAGGCATTGCCGGCTGTCTGGGAAACCGGAGCTCTCACCACTGGGGAGACGGTGCTCCAGTACAACCTGGAAACAAAGAGCTGCCCAATTTGGGTGAGGAAGTACACCAGGCCACTACCAGGTCTGCGCTCTTTCTGCTGGGGAAGGTGCAATAGGAAGAGAGGTGGAGAAAAGCTCCTGTATGCAGAGAGGAAAGACCCACCAGTGCACAGAGCAGAGGCACTGCCTTCAAGCTGTGGTCAGGAGAAGACATCTGCCTTAGATCAGAACGAGAGCTGCAAAGCTGGATGTCCTTGTGTGGCATCGGGTTCACCTGATGTGGAAGGATGCACAGGGTAGAGTGAAAAGACCAATGCTCTGTTTGTTCTTCGCAGCTCAGGTTTTTCAGCTGTCCCCAGCTCCACAGAAGGAAGCAGGTCCTGACCATCTAGGAAGCATGTACGGCCAAGCACAGTTCGTTATCTCACCATGGCCACTCCAGTAGTGTCTCTGCTAGCAGGCAGCGCTGCCGGATGAGGAAACAACGTCACAGTGCAACTGCTCGATAGCCAGCGCTCACTCCCCACAGCCCCTGTTTCTGGTGCAAAGCCAGCTACTTGCAATGGCAAAAATCACCTTCACCTTGACAGTGAGAGAAAAGGGTGCGTCCACTGGGCTCTTAGTTGGGTGGGATTGCCAGGCAGTTGAGAGCCTCCCTGCTTGAGGCGTTGGAACCCCAAAGAAGGGTGTCTCTGTGCAGCCAGTAAGATCGGCTGTGGTCTCCACGTGCGCTTCTGGAATGAGCTTCATTAATGTTTTCTGTGGTATAATCCATCATCCCTTCAACAATGCATTTCTGACAGTTAATTAGACTCCACGGAGTGGAATAAGTAGTGTCGTGTTTGGAATTACAATCCATTATTGAAAAACAGATCGTAGGAGGCGTATCACCAGCCAGAGCCCTTGGATATCTTCAGGAGTTTTCATTCCAAAGGCTCGGTAAACTGTGTTTAGTAAACAATTCTGCAGCATATTTGCGAATGACTTAGTTAGAAAGAGGCCTCAAGAATCAGATGCCACCCCTTCATCAGCAAAACCCCAAATAAATAAACAAATACATCAGGAAATGCAGCCCATCTGAACAAAGATGAAATCCAAGTGCCATTAACCACCCTGGATCACACTCAGTACATTAGAGATGAACTCCTTGTCCAGCTGATGCCTGTGGCAAAGCTCCTACTGATTTCAGCAAGGCCAGGACTCGACACGAGAAGTCAGCGATGCAGGCTGGACTACAAGGAAGATGACAAATGCTGCAGTCGTGACCTGCTTCCTCTGGCTTACTTGGCACATTCGGGTTTTGGAGATGTGCTGTTATTTACTAGGTAAGCAAAACAAAACCAGGAACTGGGAAGTGGCTTCTAAGCACAACCCTGATAAAAATGGCCACGCTGAATAGCGCTAATGATGATGAGATTGGATTCCTAACGTTAGTGACTTGGCTAGGTGAGGGAGTCCTAAGCCAGCAGAGCTCCTGTGGCTGCACAGCAAAGGAAGTCGTGTTGCCAGCGAGGACAGAGCTGGCTCTGTGATGAATGGTATGAGGCAGGAGAGATGTTCTTTGAGAAGTACTTTGCCTGCAAGCGCTCAAGTGTCCGCTTGCTTCAGGCACACAACAGTGCTGCTACCTTGAGGCCCCTGAGCACAAGCACACTGTCTTTATAGCCTGCAGTCAGATGAAGTGTGACAGGCTGAGTATCAAGTTTAAACGGACCTAGACCACCGCGTTCCACATCTGGCATCATTTCCCCCTCTTCTCATTCTTAACCCATTTTTAATTTACTGCTTACCTAGGCAGCACTTGAAAGATGTCCCAGACCTCTCTGGATGCAAATAATCAGCAGACCACGACTGTGTACCTTCTATTTGGACAGCTCACACAGCCATCTGGAAGTGCCCTCATCTCCACGTGTTAAAAGGAGAGCCAGGGCCTTCACCTTCTTACCCAGCCGCTCTCTTACAACTCTGCCCAGGTATCCTTCGTGCTGAACAGAACACACAGTGGGGAGCCTGCCCCAGGAGCACTGTGCAGGGCTACTGCTCAGCATCCTTGGTGTACCAAAGCACAGGCGTGGCTCAGTCTTGTAGTTAGAGCAGCTGCCAAGGACAACTCCTACCTCCAGTGTTCAATTCATGTTGTTATGAGACTTGGGGCAAGTCATTTAGAAGACCAAGCGCTCCCAAAGACCTGTTGTGTGAAGGTCAGTGATCCCTATGTCTTTTTGTGGGCCAAAACTGTACAGATTTTAAACTACAGTAATTTTCTTCTTTGAAGAGATCTGATTCCTGAGGCAGAGATGCTCCACCTGTGAATGCAGGTCATATATCACAGCGAGACAATTTTCTGGGCAAAAAGCCTGCTTCTCATGTCCCTCTTTCTAAATGGTCCCTCAGGTGTCAGAGTAAATGAACTGCCATGGTGAACCACAGTCTTCCCTCCTGCTGCATAATGAGCATGTGTTTGTTTAGAGGAGCGAGAAGGAACGGCCACCCCCAAGCAGCCTTTCTTTGCACAGCGCTCCTTGGATCCAGACAGGGAGCAGGATGAAGGCTTTTCAACTCCACATGGATAGTTTAGCTGATCTGCACACACAGAGAGAAGCTGGCACCGCTGGGATACATCAAATCCTCTCTGTGTGCACAGATCATGTACATTGCTCATGCAGCTGAGGAGAGCTTTGGTGTGCATTTCTCTCCTGCCGTTGAAAGACGATCTAAGAGCTGACCAGCCAGCTGCCCACTAAGCAATTCACATTGGCAGAAGGGGAAAAATCACAGCTTGTTAAAGGAAAACTAATAAAGCAAAAAAAGGCCATATTTTAATATTAGAATTCATTCACCGCGAGAGATTCAACGGCTAATTCTCATTTCTCCTTAGTCTGAATTGTTATCACCAGAAAAGGATGGAGAACCTGACTTCTGCATTCATACTGGTTACAAAATATTTTTATAATAATGGCAAGGGCCACAGAAGCTGACACGAAGTGTCTGCATAAGCTGAGCTATTCTGGAAACCTTAAATGAGACTGCACCTTAAACCCTGAATTGGATTTTTTTTCTTCTTCATTTCATTACACTCAACTTCTAGACTTTTTTAAAAACAATTCAAGCTGTGGCACAAGTGGGAGAGAAACAAACAAAAAGAACTGGAGCAGAAGAGTAGATACACAGCTCTCAGCGCTCCTGACAGTTATTCATTGATTATTTGGAGCGTAAATCGTATTGATTATGGTAATGGGAAAGCTCAGTGACAAGCCCAGAGATAAGCATTGCTTCCCAGGTCAGCGTTTGCACGTCTGAAGGCTATTTACAAAGCAGTGCTGGAATTCACAGGGTTCAGAACCCATGCAGTCTCCATCCCTGAATATCCCAGTACACGTGGACCACTAATGAAAGTGCTTGATCAGACAGAGCTGTGCATTTCACACATGGGAAAACCAAGGCAGAGGAAGACCTGCTCTGTCCAAAAACATCCACTGAGAAAGTCTCTGAACTCAGATTTTACAACAGATGTTACTAACTGAACTCAGAGTTTACAACTCCCTGACAAAGGCCTGTTACAAGAAGAGCATCTTTCATCAATACCGAATGCCTCCAACTGCATTTTTTCATGATGGGGGAAACTAATTTTCCAGTGTAACCTTTGTCAAGAGTGAATTGATGAGGGGCTGATACTGGAGAAGTTATGAACTTTTTCTCTGACCAATCTCTATTGAGACTCCTGGGAAAATAGGTCAGCAATTTTTCATAGGGATGTTCTGAGGACAGATACATGAAAGATTGCAAGTTGCTCTGATACAACCGTGTAAGAGAGGAAATGAAAGTCAAAGTGTAATTGCAATTCCACAGCACATATTACCAGTATTGTATTTCTTGTGTATTTTTCTGCTGCAACCAAAAATACCTGACATTCCTCTTGCATTTCTGTCAGTAAGAGTGAATTCAGCTACCAACTTCTAACCGACAAAATAATGGTAAGAAAGGGGTTTTAGCACCTGCTATCACATTTCAAGCACAAGAAAAGGCAAAAGACCTGTAGCTTTGTCTTCACAATGCCAGTAAATACCTTGTGTCTATTTTACTCACCGGCAAGTTACACAACATAAGCGCAGGATGCAAATGTCATGCCAGGCAGAGACACGACTGTGGCTTCTGTACAAATTCCTTCCACGCTATAAACACAGATCTTCCCCCATAATTGCAACACAGTGTCGATCTGCCTGTGGTGATAAAGGAAAAAAAAAAAAAAAAGAAAAAGCTGTTTAATTTAATTAGAATCCATTTGAAAACCTTGTAGCATGAAATAATTTGATATACAGAAATAGCCCTCACCAGCTACAGACACCATTTCATTGTGTCTTATCTTGGGATAACAGTAACTGTTACATTTCAGACCTTAAACTGTATAAACAGTGTGACTAGAGATAGCCCTAAGAACATTAACATGACGTCAGAGTATTACCAGTTACTCAGCTGCCTGTTCTCTGTCAGGAAAACGTGTCAGACTAAAAACGCTGCTAGAACAACACGCACCCTCAAGGCAATTTACAGCTAACTCACGTCCATCCACTCAGCAGATCTCTTCCCTCCCAATGGAAGCATCTCCCACTGAAGGCTCCTTCTTTTGCAGATCATTGCTGGCATAAGGGCACAAAGTTACATGCAGAATGCCCTAAAATTACTTGTGAGGCATAACATCAAAAAACTTGTTTTGTACCGCAGCAGGTACAAAAATGTAGCACTAAATGAAAGGTCTATAAACAAGCTGGCAAAAAAAAAAAAAGGCTCATTATTTTATTGATAAAAATCCGGAGGGGAAAATACTCAACTCCAATTTCCTTCGAATACTTTTTTTTAACTTGTTTGCTTACCACTTTGCTTGGTTTGTTCTAATGAAATCTGAAAACCCTGAAGAGAACAAAGTTGCTTCAAACCAAAATATTATCTGCTATTCGAAGATGAGCTTTTCTTTGTCTTTACTGACATACTGGGACTCCAATACCATTTCCTAGTTTTGTACAACAGAAACAAATACTATAACCATACATCCTTCTATTGCTTTGGCATTTTTTTCTTCCAGAAGTAAACAGCACAAAAGAAAACACACCCTTTCTTTGAAGGTAAGAGGGAGCCAGGTGATTTTCTAGGGTGATTTCTTGTGTATCACAAACCTTACGTTTACCATCATGCGTGTGACATTTCCTTCTATTAAATCCAGTAATTTCAGCTAAACAGCCAAAATTTCAGCATTTCCATCTCCTAGAACTAAACCGTTGTTTACCACAGCAGAGTTCTGTAGATCTTTTAATGTGACTTCCAGGAATGCAAAGTTAGGCAACCCTCTCTCACACTTCTTACCTTCCAAAAGGAGCAAAACCTGCTTCTGCGTGACACCAGAACTACAGATGAAGAAAGAGGCTTTTTTGTGTGCGTGTCAGACACATATTTGTGTCCGTGCAAGCTAAAGCCTTTCTAAATGTGCTCTGAACAGCCCCAAGGAACCTCCTTCCCCCAAACAGACTGTCCCCCTGTATTTGCCAACAGCGAATAAAAAGGGGCACAAACATGTCTGAACTGAACATCTGTACCGGCTCCCAACAAAAGCCTGCAAATGCTGTTGCTGAAATACTGAGCCATCTCCTGCCACTGCCTGCCAAGGCGGATGGCACCGAGCAAGGGAGAGTTTCAGATAGCTACTCAGACATTATTATTAATTATTAGTATTTACACTGTGATTAGCATCAAGCAGTCTTAGCCAGGGAACAGAGATGTCACTACGCTGTCTCCTGCTACAGGTGTTTCTCTACCAGTCACAACATATCTGGGGTAAGGCCCTCAGCTGCTAAAAGGCACCCACTGTCTTGCTGGATATTGCTGAGTCCTAATTTAAAAAGAAAAAATAAATAAAAGTCAGAATCATACTCTAGTTTCCATTGGGGAAAAAGAAAAAATCAGAAATTGTATTAATATCTGCAGGACAGACTCAGGGTGACAGGACAGGGCGCTCATACAGTTCTTTGTCTGCTCTTGATCTGCAGTGATTCAAAGCCTCTCTCAAGAAGTTGATTCAGAAGAAGGTTCAGGCCAGTACCCAGATGAGGATTCAGTATAGAACAGACTGGTACTACTTATTATTTCTGTTTTTAAAGAGCTCAGAAACCATACTCAGCATCAACAAAACGAGATCACACCCCGGGGAAGTCTGAACGCTCTGCAGCAGTGATGTGGCAGGGCTGGTGTCAGACGTGGCACAAGGGCTGGAAGTGGCCATCAGGTCTAGCTAACTGACAGTGCTCAGCCTACTCTCCCCTCTCCCAGTCTTCTCAACCAGCTTTCCAGACCCTTTGGATCGCAGGCTCCCGTGCAATCGCAATCCCTCCGCACACCGCCCACGAACGTGACTCCTCCCTCCCCGCCTCCTGTCAAGCCCCATCTCCATAAACCTGCATTTGTCTCTGACAACAGCCCAGTTTTCTCTCTTTATTTATCTACCTGTCGGCTCATTTTACAATCCCTCTCTGGACAGCCACAGAGCAAGAGACAGAACCAGATGCTAGGGCATGCACAGAATGCCAACTAGCTCGGCGGAGTGTGCAAGCGTCCTCATGCAGTGGAAAGGTCCTTCTGTAAACATGCCTTCTGATCAAAGGGCTGATGCTTGCTGATATTTTCAATATTAATCATCTCTCAGCTGCCTCACCGCGTTCTCTGGCTCCCTATTTACCTATCCTTCACAGTTCAAAGAGAGGCAGAGCTTAAAACAGTTAAGCCGGTTGAAGGCGAGGAAGGTTGTTTAAAACAATAATTCACACGGAGAATAAACCATACCACTGATGCACAGAAACAATCAAATACATGTAACAGAGTTGTATCGTCACACGCCGTGCCTGGCACAGACTGAGAGGCATCTAAAGGCAGGAGCACGCCTGAGGACAAGAATTAACATAAAGCCACATCCAGACTCCTTCCAAGTTCCTGTACTGCCCGTGCTCCTGTGCCACACCTCCTGCCCTACATATGGAATCGAAGAATCCAAACCCAAGCGTGTTCCATCAAGCTATCAGAAAAATTACTGCCACAAATACAGGCACTTGCAAGGTAACCCCCAAGGAAGACAGGGAGTCAGCTAATTTTTGTGAGAGCTTGTACGTAGCAAGGTAGCTCAGGAGGCCAAGAGAGAAGCTGTGCAGAGGTAGAAATAGCAGCAGTGCAGCTCTGAAAGAGTGGAAGGAGAATATTTGGGCCGAGAGCTGGCCGAGAGAGACCCAAGATGCAAGGAAAGGAGATAGTTCCTGGCCTTTGACTCCTGCTGTGCTCTGTGAAGCAGAATGTGGCACGCTCTTCGTCAATCAACAGGATGGCATCAAAGATCCCCTATTCCATTGCCACTCTCTCCTCTTACTAGATGTCCTTTTGCTCAAGGAGAAAGCTTTAATAAAAGCTGGTTATAAACTAAGCATACACTCAGAAGATGTCATCTGTCACTGAAATGCAGCCAGTACTGGCACAGCAAGCAGCAGACCTCGCAGCAGCGCGCTGCCAGCCACCCAAGCAGTCCAGCAGGGCCTGGGAAACACACCACATCTGTCTGAAACAGCAGGATTCATTCAAAAGTGAGCGGAAGGAATCCAGCCAGACCACAGCCAAGGCACTGAGGGGAGCCACATCTCACCAGAGAGCCCGCTGGACCCTGTGCTGCTCGCAGGCTGCAGCCAAACTGGATCTTCAACTCAACCCAGTTGTCGTTTGGTAGGGTTGCCTACCTGGGAGCTGTTCAGCCAAGCAGCAGCTCTTCACCATCAGCCTCTCCAGCCAGACCTGCAGCAAGGCTTTCCCAACGCCAGGCGGTCTATTGACACGTCCTCCAATTTAGGGTGCTGCTGGCAGTTTGGTGCAGTTTTGCACGTGGACCATATTTGGAGACTGTCATTTTTATCTCTTTGAAATGCATAAAATAAAGCACAAACAAAACATGCAATGTCTATAGTATTTTAGACCATTTCATTACATTCTGGAGACCAAATGTGCCCTCCTGCACAGGAACCTGCTTGGGCAGTCAGAGCTATTGGAAACAAGGTGCATGCTTGATCCATTAGAGTCTGACTGTCACAAAAATAGGACAAATGCTGCCTTGCCAGCAAGGGTGAAAATTTATCACTACCAATATTTTGCTCTCCTCTTCTGGTACTTAAGTGCTTTCTAAACTCACAGGTCAGAGAGAAACTGCTGAGAGGAATCACAATCATAGAAAAGGTTTCCAAAGCAGGAGAATCTTTCTGAAGGAAACACATGCCCAGACTGACAAGAAATCATGCCTGTGGCTTTAGATCAACCAAGGACCATGGTATGTGCTAGCTGGACAAAGGCACTGCATTTTCAGGTCCCATTTTAGTAGCTGCATTTCCTAGCATCATCTACAGAGAATTCCAGCCTATCTACATTCCTGGATTATCACTGCATCCCTAATATATGCAAAGTACAGCAATTTTATCTATTGCTAGAAGATTGTGTTGTATTGCTAGAACTGCACTTGAGAAACCTACTTATATAGGTTAGGATTTAACTTCCTTCCTTCCCTGCACAAATAAACATCAGCATTTACATGCAATAGGTGTCGCATCAGAACACTGGGATCAGGATTTTAATTCCCAATACATGAAGACGTCAGCGTTTCTGAAAGGAAACGAAAAACTTCTTCCTCTTGGCCTCTTAGCTGCAAGAAAACAGCAGACAGTCAGGCACCAGGACTGGGTTTCACACCATCAGTCCTTCAGCACTGGGGGACACTGACAGTCACAGTGAGTTCCACAGAACTGGCAGAGCTCTGGTCAGTGGTCTCTGATTCCCCCCCGTCTGCTAAAGACAAGGCTGCAGGAACTCCGAATTCTCTTGCTCAATCAAGAAATCCCTCCAGCTCCCCAGCATCCTGCCCTCAACACCAACACACATCCATCAGCTGCTCCTGGTATTCACAGGACATGTTTTCTGGCTGTTCATTAAGGATCCCCGTTGCACTTATCGGTGAAAAATCTTCTTCCAGTACTGGCAGATGGGGAGGGAGGAGAGGTGCAGTGTGAAATCCAAACATCTGCTCACTGCTCTTCTCCACCCATGCTGTGCTCACAAGACAGACCCCAGGGAGGGAGGGAAGGAGATGCTGTTGACGGCAGTTTACACCAAGATGCTTAAAGCCCGGAAAAGCAGAGGAGCTTGCTTGGGAACCAGTGTAGGGGGATTTCTTTTCTTCAGCCGAGCTCAGTCCCGATGAAAGGCCTCTGACTAACAGCCCAGGGTCCGAGAAGCGATAAATCCGCAGCATTGCAGAGAAAAGGCAGAGCCGGCATCAGCCTGGCCCTCCCAGAGCTCCCTCTGCAGGGGAAAGAGCTGCCAAGCTCTTCTGGTAGCACATCTTTCATCTATGGAAAACGTTGCACAAATTTCCAGTGACCAAGTGCACAGAGACATTTCCCAGGAGGAAAGAAAGGCGGCTGCAGCCCCGCACAGCCTCACCTCTCCCAGCAGCATGTGCAGGCACCAGAGAGCACCCTCCTCACACACCCACCCCTGCACCAGCATCTGGGGAGGAAGATGTGCAAACCTGGGAACGCAGGAGATAAAGCAGTGGGGAGAGGAGTGAGGAAAGGGCATCACGTGTATGATGAGTACAGGTAAATCATTACTTTTTTCACCTGTGTAATTAAGATGTGGAATTCACTCCCAGGCAGAATGGAGACCAAGAGGATTTTGAAAAAAGAACTAATATAAATACTAAGCTTGGCCTCAGCTGCTAAGAAAGCAAGCAAAGCGTTAGAAGAAAGATGCCTCTCTGCAGCTGAGTGCACAGCAGCAGGGCAGAGGATTAGCTGGACCCTTCTGATGGACACAGGTAGTGCTCCTCCATCTTTTGCTTGCTCCTGTGCCCACCATCTGCTTCAGACCTGGATGGAACTGTGACCTGTGCAGCCAGACAGAAACTCAAGTCCTCCTGACTTGCCAGAGAGTGCTGGTGAGACCAGGGCATGAAAGGAGGAGGGACAGAAGACAGACAGTTCTCTAAATCATCCAGGAATTACAGCAGAGACAAATCTTTGGTGATAGGGAACAGAATGCATCATTTCCAAAGGAAGGAAAGGAGACCTGATCCTTCCTGAAAGAGCAAAGGGCGGGCAAGGAGGGCCATGGCTGCTGGTAGCAATACTCTTTTCTTCTCCTCCCTGGCACTCTTCAATCATGGGGATGTGTCAGGGAGAAGAAAAAGAGCAGTGCAGCCTTCAAGGGGCAGGTGAGGATACCTTTACACCTTGCTGGTTGGAAACATATCTATTTCCTCCCTCTGGAGTATCAGATGGAGCAACTGACAGAGGAGTCGTACCACAGAACAACAGAGAAGGTCTGTGACGGGGCACAGAAACAGAAGAAACAACAGGTGTGGTTCCTGGGTACTTCATTTTGATTGCAGAAAATGAGTAGAGAAAAATGTGCTCTGTGATCATCAGATTATTTTTCTTTTCAAATCTTCATTCAGCCAGCAAGCAAACAATTAGGACTTTGCACAGAACTATTACCAGAAGATTATATATCTGTGTCCTGCTTGGGTGAATGAAGTATGTCCTGAAATAGCTACAGTCTCAGAGCTGTGGCTCATAGCTATCAAGAATGCTGGTCGGGGTTAAATCCCTCTTTCTTTTCAATTATTTTTTCATAAATTAAACCAAAATGACAATAAATCATGCTATAAAAATTAAAATGTCATTTGCTTTTATCGGAACTAAAATTAAGCCATATACACACTGAAGATATAACACAGAAGGAGAGAGAAAGAACAAGAAAAGGATGTTAACTAATTTCTTCTATTTTGGTGTAGTCAAGTCACGAGGTCTGCATCTGGAACTAGGTCACAGGACTTTGTCAGACTTACTGTTCAGGTCTAGACCATTAAAAAGAAGCCCTAATTGAGAGTCTTTAGCAGAGGCCAAGTCTGCCCAAGCGCAGTTCTCAAGGCTTTCTCTGATTAGCACCTTGGGAAAAAAGGCACTACAAAACTTCCTCTGAAGTTCCCAGGTCTGGAAGGCTCTGAGATCTTGGCATGCAGTTCTGCAGAATCTGCCTGCATTTGGGCAATGGGTGAAATTTGTTGTAACAATTAAACCTGCACTTTTTACTCATTCCTTCCTCTCTTCCAAGTGAAGTGTGATGCCTGTCCCTGACCCGTTCACACCCTTCCTGTTCGGTCTCCAAGCGAAGCTGAAGCTGACTGCACTCACCTGGGTACTTGTCTATGTGAAACATGGACAACCAAACCCCACCTCATCTTCTACATGAAACTTAGACGAGTCAGACCATAAAGTCCATCAACTTCTGGGCTCAGTGCAGGACTAAGCTGTACTTAGGACAGTGTCACCAAACTTCAGGTCTAAGGGTTTAGTCCAGAGCTACAGCACTACAACAGGAAGCTTGAGATGGCAGTGCAGATATCCAATGATGCTCCTTTCTAAGAGCACAGACAAGGCAGACACAATGCCAGACAGAGTTAAGCAAGCTGTAGGCTGGTCAGTGCTCCTCTTGAATTCTTCTATTCAATAATATCCTCTCCTCCCACATTCTCATGTCTATAGAAAAAAGAGCTCTTTTGACCCTAAAGACAGCACTAAATGGTATTTACCTATTCACAAGGCACTAACCTTGAATCATGGGACATCCCATTGCCTGGAGGTGGTGATGGATTCAGTTAGAGGGAAAACAAATTGCATCTGCTTGCTCAAAGGCCAGAAGTGGCCAGGGATACGGCTGCTGATTAACTCCAACAAGAGGTAAGTCTCTGAAAAAGACCTGAGCTGCTTGAATTCTCTGCTTGACTCTGCTCTATATGGTAACATTGGGAGAAAGAATTACATAAACATAATGGGAAACCAATGAAATATGACCAAAGTCTGGTAATGATGAAATAATGACTCATAATGAAGAAGAGACAGAAGAAAAAAACCAACTCTTATGAAACAACAGTAACAAAAAAGAGGAGTAAGAGAAGGAAGGGGGAGGGAAGGGGAAGAGAATGGGAGCAACAGCTAAAAAGGGCTTCTAACTTTTCAACTTCACGTTTAAAAACTAAAAAGCAATTACTGTCAGCCTGGTGTTGCCTTTCTGCACATTAATTCCCTATTATGAATTAAATTAATGAGTTTAACAAACTCGTTGTCCTCGTAAAATTGTGTTCTTCGTTGCTGGTGTCGATAATCCACCGGGGACTCTGACTGCAAAGCTCAGTATCATGGCCTGATTTTTTAAAGTTTAAAAACAGAAAAGAGAGATAAGGTGGGGAAGAAGATCTCAAGAAATGGAAAGGGATAATGGGACTGGAGCCAGGCTGATGCAGTGCAGAGTGGATGTCTCTCTATTCAGTGCCCTGGGTGGTAAAACCACAGTCTGACCTCTGAAGAGGATACTGCTACTTCTGCCCCAGTGGAAACCATGTAAGAACCAAGCTTGAACCACTCCAAATGCTACCTGGCAGATTTAAAGTGTTGAAAGGCAGGCAGAGCAGCAATACCTTACTGTCTCATCTCTGCCTTTCATCGGGAAACAAAGATATCAGGGATAGGAAAGATACATAATTTAAGTGGCATACAGGTGGCAGTGGAAAGAAACCTCCTCCAGCTACAAAAAAGTCCACAAGGCTTTGCACAGTGGCAGATGGTGCCAACTGCTTGCTATTGCCACGTGGGTTCTCTGCAAGAAGAGATTCAGAGCTGCTTGATTCTACAGCCTGAGACCTGGTGCTCACCAGGCAGAGAGCAGCACCCCACATCCCAGCGCTGGGACTGTCGGAAACTGCAGAGGGAACAGCATCAGTTCCTGCAGACACTGAACTAGGGCTGTGCCACTGTCAAGCCTTAGCATTTCTTCCCAGATGGCTGGAATATGGAAGTTTCTGCAATGGCAAGTGAAAAACCCTCACCTACAGATGTGAATTCACTGGGGAAACCTGGCCAAGTGGCAACAGCTCACAGCACAAGACCTGTCATACTGGCTCTAAGCTTTATGCTGGTACCACACTGGGAGGGCCCTGCACCCACAGAGGAACCCCAGCTGGCACCCGTGCCACAACACCTTTGCCCAAAGACAGCTCTTCTACAGACCAGCTGCAGAGAGTGAAGCTGTCTCCCGACCTGCCCACGCTGCTACTGCCCTTCTGGCAGAAGCTGTGTCCCCTCAGCTCAGCAGACAGACTGCTTCTGGAGAGCACTCCTTGATCTCCTCCAGTCACCCTCGGCCAGCTTCACTCAAAGGGCACAGAGGTGTCTGCACTAACCTGCCTGCACCTGATGGGAACGGCTCACAGAGCACTCCTCTGGAACATCCCTCCCCCAGACAGCAGAAGTAATCTCTGGCAGAGAGAGGGGTTACAAAGAGCTGGAGCACCTTCCAGACCCGCACTGCTCTGCACGGTAAAGATGCCCACGGGCTCACCAGCCTGAGGCCCTGAGCATCAGGCATCCGAGGAACAACTAACGAGGGTGTGTTTTAACTTGCAGCCTCCTCTCCAAAACTCAGGCGGGATGCAGACCTGAAGAACAGTTCTGAGCCACTCTGTCTGCATACTCTGAACGGGGCCTGGGTTTTCTAAACACCCTCAGCAACATTTACAAGCATTTTAAACCAGTTTTTAATGTTAGCAGCATGGCATCATCCTTCAATGTTCTGTCTTCAACACGTAGGTGTTTACTGCTGCGAAGTGAACAAACATAGCACAGATCCTTCATGGATCAGAGCACAGAAACACACTCTCTTTTCAAAGCCTTCTAGGCAAAGGGCTCCCTACATAAAAAGCCAGAGTTCACCAGGCAGTGGCAGGTTTAAGCCACCTACTTTGTCCTGTCTGCACACTAGAGTTCATAACCTACAATAAAAAGACTAAAAGGAAAACATGAATAAAAACATTTTTTTTAAATATCTTTGAGATTTCAATTGATTCAGCCTCCTGCACAGCAGCTAATGTTTACAGTGCACTTTCTGCACAGATTTAAGCACCATCGAGGCCCTCAAACACTTTTTTTTTTTTTTTTGAGTCAAATTGTCTTCTTTCTTCAGCTCTGTTATTTCCTAATGGTATGAAAATTTCACAGCTTCCCTCTCATACTAAGTGGCCAGGGCAGGGCTTGGATATCTTGAAGCTGATGGTCTTTACCAGAGTGTGAGTGTAAAAGAGACTAGATTTAAATAACACTCCCAGTGCCACCAGCTCCAAGCTAGAGACAGCCAGGTCCCAGTCCTGCATACATCTCAACTGGTACTGACTGGTGATGGCTGGGTACCAACACGAGCTGAGTTGGGTGAGGTTCAATCCCAGGGTGAACAGACAGGTCTCTACACCTAGAAACCCCCACTTCAGGCAGTACTAACTCCTCTCAACTGGTTTCTGCTGACTGGAAACAGGAACCATTTCTCAGCCACAGAGGCCAGAGGGGGAGGTTTGAGGCACTGTGGTGGTACAACCTGCGGAGTGAATTTCCTCACCTCGTTCCCCTCTTGCAGGGGATTCTGAGTGCTGCTGTTCCTGCACTAGCACCTTGCATGAGCTCTGCTCTATTTATGGAAGTGGTTAAAGCACACGAGGACTATATTTCCATTCAGTGCAGACACCTCTTTGCTGGAAAATGTCCTTTCTTTCTCTCTTGGGGAAAAAGAGAGCTCCAGGAGCCATCAAACAAGCAGCAAGATGAGAGCTGGGTCTCATCCACAGAAAATGCCTGTTCATAATATAGTGCCAAGGGATGCACTGCTAAACCCAGGCAAGGGTAGAGACCCAAGGCAGACAGGGTCACGTGTCAGCTGGTACAGAGGGTGACTTGGGCCAGTGATTATAGCACCCTGTTGGATTCCTTATTCCCATCAACAGCCCCTCTCTACAAGTAACTAAGAGACAGCCAGTACTGGTGATCAAAAGGCACCAGGTACCAAAGAGTCCATTTAGAGGTTTGGTTGCACAGGAGCAGGAAGATAAATGTCTTGTCATCCCCGAAGCAAAGCAGGCAGGAAGAGGAATAAGCAAGCCCCATGCAGGCAGTACGCTCTTGTTCTTTTCCATTTCCAAAAGTCAAAAGCTCCCTTTATTCTTAAAAAAGCCATAAACTACCAACCACCAGGACACAAGGAGCTTTCAGTACATCCTGGGCTTCAGACAGGATGCTAGAAGTGGGCTTGTCTGCTACATAGAGATTACCACTGCTAAAATTAAAAGAATCTATCAGATTGTGAGAGGGGAAGAAGCCCCTACCTTAAATAGTCAAGTTCCAAGTTCATGCATGGAAACATGAGGCAATTTCAGGTCTCAACTTGCCCAGCCATATTTACTTCAGCTCTCTCTGCAGATACATTATGGCCAGTCTGCCACATCTCCTCATCCAACGCTGATTCTGCCACCCTCCAGCTGACGTGGTGCCCTGTGACTGAGCAGCTACTCAGGGTTTTCTCTGACCTCGAAGCTCTTTGTGTGGTTATTTGCAGCTTGCTTTTCAAGCCCTGCTGCCCACGCAGAAGCGCCCACTTCCCCCCAGTCTCTTCTGAAGAGCTCACCTATACACATCTAGGCAAACACCAGAGGATTCATACTGAGAAAACTGAGATGGAAGCTCATGTGGAAGATTACCATCCCTGGTCTACGCTGTGTTCAAAAGGGAGGGAGGGCAAAGTTAAGATACAAACGATCTAATGTTCACATTCTCTTCATTTAGTAGTTCACTTTGAGACCCTCAGCGCCTCATCCCATGCGGCAAAGGCTCGCCCTAAATGTGCCTGTGCCCCGTGATTCTGAAACCAAGCCAATGGAAGTATGGAATTCAATGAAATCTGCATGTTTGTCTTCCTTAGGTCCCACTCAAAACCTCTAATGATGATAAATACATACACAAGATTCTGCTGTGCTCATCAGGAGAGTTCTGAAACACTGCAAACCAAAGCAAAAGGTAACTCTCACCCCTTGAAAGCCTCTTCATCCTTGGCAGCTCTGAAAAGTTTAGAGAAGAAAAATCCTGTGCCGCCGAGAAGAACCTGCATGTGGAAAATGGAGATTTGAATGAAAATGCCTGTTGAAGGAGGTGCAGCCCACAGGCCCTGACCCTGGGAATGGAACCGGTGCCTCGTCCGGCCCGCTGCCCGGGAGCTGGGAACAGCAGGACAAGCTCCCCACAGATTCCAGCCTGCTATCAGACATGAGTGACCGTGGCCCGGGGGCCTCCCCTCCGCTGACACCAGGCGGGCAGAGCCTGTGGAGCTGGAAGGGAAGGCAGACCACCAGGCCTGGGCTGCACTGCCTGCCTGCCAGGCTGGCTGGAAGAGCTCTAACCCACGTAGCTGCCTCTGGAGCTTCTCTGGAGCCCGGGTTCTGTTTTGCCCTGTAGCTTCTTGAAAATTAAGGGGGCTGAGATTTGGCCTAACTGTAATTTACTGCAGTTTTAAAGCCTATTACCCCCTCGGCATGGTGCTGGATAAATGCAATGCAGGGCCTTTAATTTTCTAGACAAAGGTATTATTTCAGTTCCTTTCATAGCCTAATTATTACTTGGCAAATACCATGTTGTGGTGAGTATTTATGGATAATTCTCAACTAATACCTAATTATATGGTTAATACTTATAATGATGGGACAGCCTCAAATATTCAGAGCTGAGATTTTTTTTAGACTATCCCAAACCCCCAGATATTTCCAAGCACATGTAAATGGAGACAGGATTTATGGGGCTTTTACTATTTCTAGCATGTAAAACAGCCCTCAGAATCACAGACTATTTTCAGCTGGGAGAGACCTTCAAGATCATCAAGTCCAAGCTTATTCCCAGCCATATCAAAAACCACTAAAAAACAAAACCCGAAAAACCCAACAACAAACAAAAAAAGGAAAAACACACACAAAAAAAATTAAACCAACCAACCCCATTCTTGCTCCAGTATCTCAGACTGCTTCCTGGAAGTTGGAGTACTTTGAACTGAGCACCCTGCCATGGCTCTCAACCTGATTAGCTCACCAGATAGCCTGAGTCTGCGGACAATTTATATGAATGACCATGCAGAACTGTCAGGAAATGTACCCTCGGGGAAAATGGTCTGTGCTGAAAGGAGAAAAAGGTTTGACTCAGTTGAAATTTCTAACTTTCAAAAACTTCTGATGGGACAGAGAGGGCATGGGGAAGAGAAAGGGTTGCGGGGGAAGAGTTAGTTCAGGTTCTCAAGCCTTTTGAATTCCTGCCTGTTCTTTGCCCCAAGCCCTTCCCCTCCAGGAGCTGCAGCACGCCAGATTGCTGCGTGCAGAACAGGACCCATCCCAGACAAACTGTGCTTCCTCTGCACTGGTGCAGCGAAGCTCCGACCTTCACAGTTCAGGAAGTTAGTTCATTAAACCACCCGTGACATCTTGGGCAGCCCCAAATGAAGTTTAGTCTTATCAGGTAACAAACAAGCTCTTGGCCTCCTGGACTTGACTCTATGAGTCAATACCTCTCCCGGCTGAGGCTGTAGACATAATGATTAATTCCCTGCTGGCAGCCTGGGTAAGTGGATACATAAATACTGAAGAAATGGTGCCTAGACAATCAGATCTGGCAATCTGGGAAGAGACAGAAAGGCTGAGGGACACGGTGAAAGGGAGAGAAGCATAACATGGTAAGAACTGTTCTGAATGGGTCACAGCAAAACCTTGCTGAGCACAGCCCTACCAAAGGCCAGCAGCGAGTGCTCAAGGGAGAACAGAGCATGTTCAGAGCACTGGGATCCCCCTGCAAAGTCTGGCAACCTGACTGCAGTTAGATGATGATATTTCACTGGTGTTAGTGAACGTGTGTTTCGTGAGCCATCTCATAAAGACGAGGGAAGGGACAAGGCCAAAGCTTTGGTGACAGTTTTTATCCCCTGCTGGTGTTGCCTTGGGTTAAGTGTCAGAGGTGATGCCACTGTCCAGCTGCAGCATGGAGAGGAACCTGGGGAAGCTTGAGAACCTGACTGGTGGGGTGGCTGCAACACCATGTGCAGATGGGAAGCCTGGGTTCTGCCGGCAGCTCCAATTTTGACTCAAGCAAGTTGCTTTGTATCTCTTAGCCTTGATTTACCCCTGTAAAATGAGTTTAACAGACTACTTCATGAAGTAGTCTCAATTAATTTGCATTTGTAAAACTGCTCTGAGATTCCCAGATGAAAGGCTGGCCTGGAATGGCAAATTGCTAATGATAATTAATAGTTGTTCATGATCTCTTTACAGAATTCCAAATTATTTTCTGAGGGGAAGAAAGGAGGGATAGTGGCTCTCAGGACAGAGATGACTAAAGCCCCACGACAGCCATACCTCCCTGCCTGCCCCACCTCCTTCACCAGCATTAACAGGAGGAGCTGACACCTCATATGAGCAGAGAAACAGGAGGTAATAAAGGCCCCAAGCGCTCCTGTATTTGCTCCACGTTCTTCCTCCGGCACTCGGCAGAGCTGGGGAAGGGGAGGAAGGGGGAGTGAGCCAGGAGTAGATGAACAGGGGTGTTACATCACTCTCACAAATGGACACAAAGGCAGCCCTAATTAAACAGATGTTCTTAATAATACGCTGACAACTGTCCCTGCTTTAATTTGCTTCCGAGTAAAGATTAATATAACAATGCAACCATACTTTACAAGGGGAGAGAAGGGAGCTGAGCTAATAAAAGGCAGTAGCTTACATGGTATATTATTGCTTTTCTTTCTGCTTGTCTAGCGAATATTTACCTCCTCCGGGAGCAGTTTTCATATTTATTTGATCGTTCCTCCAAGCTAAAGCTGACTTTGTGGTACATTGCAAGAGGATTCATGCCAGGGCCAAGAGGTGTGCTGGGTGCACAGACGCATCAGGGGTCTCCATGGTGATTCTCCAGCTGGAGGAAAGATCCCAGTGGCCCTGAAGTTAGCAGGGCTATTAAGCAGAAGCCGTGGTAGCAGAGAATGAATTCCAGGCTCAAATAACAGGAAACTTCTGAAGCAGCAGCAGGTGAGCCACAGAAGATAGGAGATGGCTATTGAGCTGACCCTCTGACCAAAGGAGGAGTTGGTCTGTGCTGCACAGCCTTGGTGTCACTGGCTGACAGACAGAAACACAAACAGCCCAGAGCAGAGCAGAACAGAAACAGCAGAGCAGAAACAGCCCAGGCAAGCAGGTCACAGGGAAGACCATTCCTGAACTCCTGGGAAGGAGTCAGCACTTCTGTACAGCTACTCTCATCTCACCTATCCGCGTTGGATTTGGTTAAAATAAGAATTGCTGGGCTTTTGCACCTGCTCTCTGTTCTGCAGGAGGCAATCGGGCACAAGACAAGGCTGTCACGTGGCCCCTTCTCATCACCCCGAGTAAGAACTCTTACCCCAGTGGAGATCGAGTAATCAGATCTCCAACATCACACTTTAGCCATCAGACAGTGTGACATAATCCTGGAGCAGGATACTGAACATACACTCCCAAACTGCTCTTCGCTTCAATTATAACTCTGGATAGGCTTGTTAGAAAATAAAACAACCCTTGGCTGAGCAATATTAGCTTTTGCCCAGTTGGAATTTCACAGTATTTGGCAGCAAGAAAGAACCCAAGCTTTCTCAAGTAGGAGAGCTGCCTCTAGCATCCATAGGTGAGTCTGTATCCTTTTTTGGTTCAGGTCATTTATAAAGCGACCCTTCCACAAACAAGAACAGGCTACAGATCTTGGCTTTTTGGGAAGACATTCGTGCTTGAGTGTGATGCTTCCTATCTAACACTACAGCATCTTCTACCATTATGCACGGGCCAAGAGCCTAGCCCTAGGCAAAGAGAGGGAGAGCACCCCGGGATGAACTGTCACCCACAGCCAGGTGCTCCTCAGCATGAGAACTTATCACAAGAGACTGTGGTTTCACCACCCCAAGCCTGAACCCAAATAGCCTGCAGAAATGATCTGGCACCTCTGCAAATGTCTGTCACTGCTGCACGTGCTCTTCAACGTCAGCTGCTTTCTCCATCTGCTTTCCCCTGTCTGAGAGGTGCCCTGCTTGCCCATCTCTTCCTGCCAGCTTTCTGCTGGGCATAGCCTGGGGTGGGGCTTGGCTTCAGTTTAGCCATGGCCCCAGGCAACAGCTCTGCAGCATCCAAATCCTCCATGAGCACCTGAAAGTCTGTGTGTGGTGCAGAGCTTCACTCTGACACTGGGTCCCTCCATTTGCCAAGGAGATGTACAAATTATCTCCTTCTCGCACGAAACAAAGACCAGTGGGAAACAACTGGCTTGCAGATCACCCGATTACATTTTCCACACCAAATCTCCTCCCTCCCAGCAACCAGGAGAACAACGGTGCTAAACACTGGGGGCACTGGGAACACACACACGCTGCCTGGAGGAGGGAGAAGCTGAGACAAGAGAGAGACAGCAAAGGGGGCAGAAGCAGAGAAGGAAGAAGACATCAAGGGAGCAAAGGTCACCGTGAAGCAGGAGAAACAGGAAAGGAGGGATCTATGGCAATGGAAAGAAGGAAGGGAGAAAAATACTCACTCCATGGAATACAAGTTACCTACTATTGGACTATTTAAATATTTTAAAGCTCTATTTGTTAAGCAATTCGTGAAGCTCTACGCTAATGATGCCCTTAGACAATAAGAGGGAAAGCTAAAGGAGAGCAGAAGCTGGCAGCCACATACACTGCCCTTTGTTGGAATTAATGAGGCTTGTTTACTTTCTGGCTTTTCACAGCTTTCTGAAATGTCAGATGGCACCCAGACTGCCTTGGCAAACGCACATTATCAGCCTCACCCCCGCGGCCACCTCCTCTACCTGGGTGTCTTCCTCCCTCTCCTGGCTTTTCACTCCAGCCCCCTGTGCATCGGTGCCCCTTCAAATGTAGTCTCGAACCCTTTTCCACCCTGGGGACTGCAATTCTCACAAACAGACTCATTACTAGGGGTAACACATCATTACAGCTCTAGCATTCCTGCAGTTGTTACTTAACCGAGTTAGCAGCAGAGGAACAAGCAGCACAGAAACAATCACCACAGCTGAAATCACCGTGTGCAGGAGAAAGCTCTTCAGAGCTTTGCAGCTGAGAGGTTCTGGTCTCTGCCCTCCAGCAGGGACAAAGAAGAGCGTGTCTGCAGCAATTACCAGGGCTAAATTGATGGATGCTCCGGGCTCGGACTGACCCGGTCTTGTTCTTCGCAGTTACCTTGCATTGTTCTGGGCTCCCCATCTGTCCAAGAACTCTTCCCAACACTCCCCACCAGCAGCATCTTTCTCCTGCTACTCCAGTTGCCCCTTTCTTTCCTACCCTTCTGTCTTGGCTCAGCTCTACTTTCCTGGGTACAGTGAGGAAGAGGAGCTTGTCAAGCAACCACCATGAGCCAGTATGCCCCAGGCACATGTCAGCCCTGCTGACAGAACAGGAATTACTACAGCCTTGCAGGAGCAGGCTGAATTATTTAGCTGCCCAATAGATCAGTTGGCTGGAGTGGTCTGTGCACAGCAGCAACACTGGCCATTGCTCAGTATTATCCTCTCGGCAAGGGCTGCCAAACAGGGTCTCAAAAGTTAACGCCGAAAAGTCACTGCCCCTTCCCATTCACAGATACTCTGTTTTCTGCTTCCAAGCATCCCTTCTCTATTGCTGCAGCTAGGCTGATTCAAAGCTCACAGAAACAGAGACCCTGGGGACAGCTGAATCATGGCCTCCCACACTCATCACTAGCCCAGACTTCTCAGTCAACACTGCAAACAGATCTCTGCTCTCTACACTGAGCCCAGCCATTCAGCCCTGTGTGCCTAGCACAGCCTCAACGGGTGGGAAGGCCTGAACAAGCTCCTCATCCCTTTTTTTAGCAGCTATTTTGACACTAACTCCCATTCCCTTCCGGATATTTGTCATATTTCTCCATGTGGGCTGACTCATTTAACACATCTCCTGCTTGTGTCCTGTTGGAGGTGTGGTGGCCCTTACCACCAACGCTCTCAGCTCCATGGGACTCCATCCCAGCAGCCTTCCCCGTCCCCCTGAGCAGTGATGCTCAGAGTGGCCCTGCAACACCCCTTCCCTGGGCAGTGCTGCTGCACCTCACCAACCCGGGTCAGTATTCCAGCAGAACGAGCCCGCACAGCCCTGCTGCCCATCCCTCCCTTTCCAGGGCACCAGGGGAGCCTCCTGACCTACTGCAAAGCCCTAAAACCAGACAGCCATGGAGCCCGAACTCTGCTAAGGGATATGGAAGATGTGTCCCTGACGATGACTGTTGGCTGGTAATGAATAGTCACGTCTCTTAAGTTACTCAAGGGGCCTCAAAGAGTTTTCTGGGGATAAATTTAATTCCAGACAGATCTCCCCAGACACAAAATGCTGCACTGAGCTGTTTCTCTTACGCTGTCCGTGCTGTCCATACGCAAGTCCCTTCCAGCAGCTCCAGCTGTGGGATCACAGCGGAAAATGTGAAATTCACTCAGCATCTTCAGCTTCTATCGAGTTACTGCAAACAGTTCTGCAAAGCACTGGTTCTAACGCAACATTATTCAATTAGTCCATTTTGCTGATCACCATCTGGGTCACTGTTGTCAGGGTTACAGCTGCCTCAGCACTCAACCACAGATCATATTTGAAAATACACCTGGGGACATAGGGATATTAAAAAAATAACAGACCTTCAGTGTAATATGATTTCAAAATGTAATAAAGCAGCCGCTTTACTGATCCCAGAGTGAAGTGAAGTTGGTTAATTCTGTCCATCTTAGGTGAAGTCAAAATGAAACCATGTCTTCATGGGATCTGTGCACGGACAGTGGCTGTGAGCTGCAGAGCTGGGTGGCCTGGGGAACTTTCCCTGTCATACAGTGTGTGTTTCATGCACTGGCATTCACAGAAAGCTAATGATGTCAGGGATTGGGGCTGCTTGTCATCTGAGGGCTTCTCAGAGTTCAGCTGGGGAAATATGAGACCCGGAATACGTATGGATCAAAGCTGCTTGTGTTTGTGCTCTGTATGTAAACACGCACAAGAATGAAAGAATATTTCTCTTCTGGATGTTACTGTTTGTGAACTTGGGACTGTTGTATCTGGCTGCATCTCCAAGCAAGGCAGTATGGGCCCACAACTGCCTGTGGGTTGGAGAGAGAGAGAACTCCTCTGGTTCTGTTTGTAAAAGCTCAGCTGAGTGCAACAAGATGGGACAAGAAAGAGTGAAGCAGCTCCTGTGACTCTGGACTGTGTGACTGCATGCCCAGGTATTGCAGCGGGGGGTGACTGTGCATTTGCTAAGTAGCAGCTGAAGGAGGTCGGTTCGGGACAAGCCAGTTGCAAAAATAGGGTCACTGGGAGAGCAGAACTTCAAGAGACAAGAGCACTGAGTTCACTTGCAGTTGAGGCCCAAAGGAACCCACGTCCTAGAAGCAGAGAGGGTTTGCAGCCGAGCCCTGGCTGGCATTGCTCTCCAGCCCGTGTCACGGGGAGCACGTGCAGCACTGGTGTGAGAGCTGACTGGGTTATACTCCAGGGAGAGGGAACTTCCAGACAAGTCATTTGTTTGCTACGAAGGTTAAATCCTTATTTCCACTGAGAGGCACCACCAGGCTCAAGTTCCCGAGGTCTAAGCAATGCCATCAGTCACAATCAGCGGGGCCTGGACTGCAGAAGGAGGCAGCCCGTATCTTTTAGAGACAGGGAGGCATATAGGGACAAACTGCTGACCTGGGAGAAAAGGGATTGCTTTAAATAAATGCATAATGGAAAGATGTAAACTGGCCCCTATTGCACTTGCAAGGAGAAGACAAGCCAGCTATTTACTGCCCTAAGAGAGAACCTCCTTCTTCACTGTCTGTAGATGCATGAGCCCTAAGACCGTAATTGGAGACACAGCAGGAATAATAAATGTAAATTGGGCAGCGTTTCCCCACGTAGTCAGGGCTGCCTGACCATGGTTTGGAACTGATTTACCGTACAAAAGAGCTAGACAAAAAAATGAGCATGTGTGCCATCAGTTAATTGCTTTAGTACCCTTCCTCCCTGGCTGTTCAGGAAAGCTTACACCCCAGATTAAACTGGTCCTGCCCATTTAATGTACAGGGGCAAGATAAAATTCCAACTGATGTTCCAGTCCAACCTCTGCACTGTGACCAGTGCCAGCAGGTACCAGCCCATGGCAAAAATAAGAATAAGCCAGAGGCACTCCAGAAGTCAGTAGCACTTGGAGGAGGAATCAGAAGCATGTGTACCTGCAGGGCCGTGGATGGGGTGCCACACATCACTATGCCAGCTGAACCTGCTGCTGGGAACCTCTCTGCAAACCCATCATCCTGTTTCCCAACTGCCTTGTGCCACAGAAGTAGCACACGTGGCTAGAGCACAGCCCAGAGCTTAGCCCAGTTTCCATGTGATCTCTCTTTCCTGTATGAAAACTGCAATGCCTTTATCTGTCACCAAAACACATCAAATTCCACCCTGGGTGGAATACAAAAGCTAAGGATGATGCAATAGGAAGTGAAAGGAACAGCAACTCGTGGAAACCCATGGGGAATACAGACAGGAAGGATCTTAGTCTTCAGATGTGAAGGTGTCCCAGGGCACTCATATTCAGAGCACATGGCAGTGACTGATACCACTCTGTGACCACACACCTTTGCCAAGGACCTGACTGGAGGTGCTTAATAGGCTGATGCTCTTGGTGACCACCACCCTTTCTATCAGTACAGTAGCATTTGGTTTTTTGAGAAGCCCCACCCTAAATACTGATCCAACTCAACCTGCTTAGCTCAATAACAGCAGCTCCATTAAATATCTGTCTCATGCACCAGTTTTGTCTTCTATCCCCTGCCATGAGCTCATCAGTAACCAGCTAAGCAGAAACTTGATTAAAAATGTGAAAAAGAAGATTTTCTCCTCTACAGGAAAATGTAACGAAGAGCTGTTTTAAGCTCCTTCCCACAACAGGTTTTCACAACTTGTTGCTTGAAATCAGTCACACAGAAAGCTGTCTATCTAAACGCAAGCTGTGCTGCCCAGTCCCATTTCTGTTCCTCCCACCAATACATCAACTTATCTCAGCATTCCAGCATCTTTTCAAGGGTTTGAATACCTGGCAAATATTTACATAGAGGTGACTCACAGTCAAACACCAACACTGTTTCACAGAGATTCTTGGAGAAGGCAGAGATGTCAGTTTATAGCATAAGCCCTCTCAACAAACCCCTTCAAACCCAAATACAATTAACAGATGCAGAACTGAAACTGGAATAGCTCAAGAGTGGCTGGAATCAGCAATAACTTACTCTTCACAAACGTCTATACTAATGTAGCTAGAGAACTAAAGCCTCTCTGCGCACAAATATCTTCTGAGGAAGGCACCTAATGCATCTGGGTTTTGCCAGTACTGCTGCCACAGCCCCTTCACTCCCTGTTCTGACCACGTATGACTTTGGGACAGCATCCTGGGGAGGCTTCAGGACTCCAGCAGATCCCCGTGCCAAGCACGCTCTATCTGACCACTGAATTCAATGACACTGGCTGGAATTAAATATTCTACAGAGCATGATTCTAAGGGTTGACATTGTCTTGATAACGATAAAAAGAAATCATGTACCTACTAGGTTTTCTCTTCTCCTTGGAAATGTAATCCTGGGGCTGCGTGTAAAGAAGTAATTGTATTTGAAGAAGTGAAATTGGACCATATAAAGTCAAGCTTTGAGAAGCTCTCGGCACAGGCGAAGAAGATTTGAATTGGAGTCTGAGGCACAGGAAAGGATTGACAGTGAGAGACAGAAGACAGCAAGTGAACTGGAGGAAGAGTCACACAGGTCACTGGAATAACAGCGTAGACGGAGAGATTAAAGTACTGAATGAGAGAAAAACCCATCTTGGGGAGATGTATGCAGCATGTACACATATTTCTACACATTTACCGACCCACACTTCATCCTGGTTTGATATGCCCAGCTGTCTCTGTGATCATGAGGCCATGAGACTAGCACTACACTTGCCCTTTCTTTCTCTTCCAGCCTCCTGCTTCTTCCCTGCACCTTCCTCTTGGCTTTTCCAGTGCACCTCTGCTCCCACTTAAAAGCATTTCTCTCTCCTCTCACCCATTCAGTCCACCACAGTCACATTTATGGCTAGGTGGACACTACGAAATTCCAATTCCCTGGTACATAAATAAGAAATTCTTACCATGCAATTTCAGGGTTCTTCATTTCCAAGGGAGGGAAGTAAATTTAAGCGCTTTCTACAAATGCTGATATTTTACAAATAAATTAACAGGGTGCAACAGGACTTTATTAAAATACAAAGAGATTAGCCAGGTCTCATTCCCTTCAATTATTGACAACGTACTTGTTCTCCAGAGAAGTCCCCATCAAAATTTAAAACAGGAGATAGCTGTTCACTTAAAACCGCTGAGTTAATCTGTGAGAAATGTTTTATTCAAAGGCATTAAATGAATACTGGAAGGTTTGATACGCGATAATCCATCATCCACGTGACACAAACACGGAGATCGATAAAACGTCGTGTCAAGAGGAGAGGTGAACATGGCATCTTTGGAGGATTTCTGCACAGAAGGCTTGTTTCAATTCATAGGATGTCCAAAATCAATAGTAAGTCATAGATTTTACAAACTGGATGCCTCTTTGTTTTTTCATTTATAACCGCAGCCTCGGCTCGCGTTCAGAGGCTGAAACGGCACGAGCTGAAAGCAGAAAACTGTCTCTCAAAAGCTTTGGTGTAATTTTTCACCAAAGGCAAGGAGATAATTTTTGGCATTGAGTTTGGGAATGGGCAGATCCCCTGGGTTCTGTGATAATCACTGCCCAGTCAGCCCGGAAGGATGTGGGTTACAGGTCATATTGGATTTCTCTCCTAAACGAAGCTCCAAGATTAAAGGTTTGGCCCAAGCCACAGCACAAATGGAAACCCACCTAGGAAACACATCAGGATCTTTCTGCTGCAGCCCAACACAGCCCTTTGGGTCATGCAGTTCCTTGCCAGCTACAAGTAGTATTAGCAGGACTGTGCAGCTGCTTGAACCTAGTTAACTGGTTTTGAGCTTGCACTCCAACTTGCACAACTTTGTTTTTATCACTTTCACTGCTTGCATCCTTAGAGCAGGGTCAAAAGACAGCCACCTGACACCGAGGCCATTGGAGCACATGGATGTTGCTTTTGTTCAGAGAAGAAAACAAAAGAAGGCCAAACCAGGGGAGAGAGAGGAAATCTAATATAAAAGGGAAGTGTTTTGCACATGGTGCCCATCGTACCAGTTAAGCTTTCAGTACAAGGGCTGCTTTGACCCAGGGTGATTATTCTTGAGGCCACGCATAATTTTTTATTTCAGGGTTTATTTGAACAAAAGAACTCTTATAAAAGCCTGTCTGCTTCCAATGCCCAGTGTAAATGCACAATGCTCTAAAAAAGCGTGGCTAGGAACCCGTGCAAGCCCGCAGGATCAGAGGGGAGAATCAGAGGGATACAGCCACCAGGTTTCTCACCCCCTTACTCTTTAATTCCTTTCTATGTTTCTGCAATTACTCTGCTTTCCAAGGTGAGATTAGGCAAGAACAAGGCTGCTGATCTAAGCACACAGATTAGTTTTATCTCTCAAGGATAAGGCTACTCAGCTCATGATAGTCTGTTATCTGTATTCATAATGAGCAGAGATGTAATGGAGAATCACCAGACTGCAGTGAGTAGCCAAAGTGAATTGTAAGCAGTGTCTGTGTCTCTTTGTTTAGCTTACTTTATGGCCTGATAATAGCAGACTGGGCAAAGAGATGCCAAGTACCTCCCATTACAGCAAGGGTACAAAGCCACAGGTTCCAGGCACTGCAGCCAGGGCCAGGTGCAGACAGCCTCAGACAGCCCAAGCCTAGGAAACCAAGGAGGAGACAACTATTCTTTATTGAAATAACAAGAGGGATAACAGAGTACTGAAATATGCACGAGCTACCCAATGTGCAAGAAAAGACCATATCTCTTCCTGCACAGAAGTGCACAGGGCTTTCAAGTGTCTAACACCATCTTTGGCTGATTAAAGCAGCGTTCATGTTTATCCTGTCTTGTGCTTAACAACCTTACTCCAACTGCATCAAGCAGTGACTCTTTCAGGCTACCTGCTTACCCCCAACACAAACCTCTGCAAGACAAATGAAGCATAAGGACCATCTGAGGCATCCCCTTCCTTCACTGGAAGGACAGAGCTTGGAAGATGCAAATTAACGCAGTGTTTCAAAGCTGCCAGTGAAATACTTATTACAGAGTGCTGCACGCCTTCTGATGAGGGGAAAGACAAACACAGAGACTAGGAAATGAGAGAAAAGTATAGAGAAGAACAGTAGAAGCAACGTGGGAATACCCATTCTTTCAGCTTTGCTTTATGCAGACAGGGAGTGTCCAGCTCTAGTCCGTGTCCCGCCTCAGAGGCAGCTTCATCTAACCAGTGAGTCCTGGGTTTTGTCCCGACCTTTCATCATTTCTGGTATGTTCACTGCCAGTCTATTCCTACCTCTGACTCACAGCATGAATTTGGATAAATTTATTTCATTTTCTCCATGCCTCGGCTTCCTTTTCAGTAACATTTAACAAGCTGAAATCACTGATACGTGCAGGGAGCTTTGAAATTCCTGGATAAGAGACCAGCTTCTGCTGTAAAGGATGACCAAATTTGTGAATGAATAAACCCAGGGTCAGATAACATATTGGAAAGATATTTGTAAGAGATAATGGAGCATGTATTTATAGAGCCATCAGAAGGCCAGACCTAGTCTTCTTGTAACTGGGAGCAATAGTCCCTCTCTTTGGGCTCGGGGCCAGTTCATACAAAGGCTGACACATTATTAAAAACAGAACAGGTCTCCCTTCCATTTCTCAAGACAAGCTTTTTTCATTGCCATATGTCTCTGCTTCTCTATCTAGCTTTTTTTCCCAATGATATGATATAGTTCTGCAATCTATTACTGTGTTCCTCAGCTGAAGAATCTCATCCTGAAAGGATCAGGGAGAATTTTTGCTCCTTGTTGTTGCCTTTAGACAGGCTTTTCTTGTCAATTCTCACCCTAGCACCTGGGGCTCTGGTGTCACACCAGTTTTTGCTCCTTTCTTTTCCCTGTGGAAAAGCAGCATCTAGTTTTCTGAGACCTGAAGAACTGGTGACCTTTGCCTCGGGATCACAAGTACCCAGTGGGTGAGGGTTACCAATAAACACCAAGCTGCCATGCTGTTTGCCATCCCTCCATCTGGTTTTTTGACTACTTTTGCTGATGAAATTGTGACTGTAAGTAGTAGTAAGTCCATTAGACAAACATGACACTCCATCACACCCCATAGTTTCTTTGCCTGGGACTGTAAGAAGTGGCAGGACATGAGGAGATGCTGCTGTTTTCCTTGGGCTAGCTCACTAGCCTTTTGGAAGCAACCTGGCTGGCTTGGAGGGAGAAGGGGGAGGATACTGCCTTGTAGAGCATTTTCTTTGTGTGCTTGGTGATTGAGCAGCACCCCCAGCTCCTGGGAGTACAACAGCCCCACTGCATCAGTTGGGTGACATCAGTGACATCAAAAAGCATATAGCTCTTATCTAGAGACCAGAAACCCCCACGGTGAACCTTTCCTAACTGAGAACCTAAGCATCTGCAGGCAAAAGTCCTCAACTGCCAAGGGGAAGACAAGGGTTGCCCTACTGCACAGTTGCTGTAGCACATTCAGGGCTGAGCTACGAGGAAGGAAGGTGCATGAACCCTTCCAGATGGGAATGGAGCAGGCACTCACAGGCAACTTGCTCCTATAGCTTTTGCAGTTTTGCTGAAGTCCTCATAATTTTCCCAGGCACTTTTGCTGCAGTGCAGCTATTTCAGCCTGGTCTATGGCTACAAACCAGCCTGATGACAACACGTTGTGGTCCCTTTGTTTGTTTCGGGGAAGATTTTTTTTTTCCTCACAATATTCTTGCTGAAAAAGAATGATACTGCCCAATATTCCCAGATTTAGGGAATCTGCCAATTCAGTCCAGCCTAAGCCAGTCCAATCTGACCCATCCATTTGCTGAGATATTCAGAAACCCACTTGAGAGCTGGAAAATGAGAAAGTAATAATTTCCTAAGCTGCAAAGATGTTGCTGTGAACAAGGTTAACTGGAAGAATTCATCTTCACTGAGCAATGTTTTACTCACGGGGTTTTCAAGGTTGGGGACTGGGCTGCCTGGACATTGTATCATTTTTATCATGGCACTTCATTTTTCGTTTCACTGCTAGCACTTGCCTCTTTCCCCTCCCTCTCTTTTAATTTCCAGCCTTTTTGTAAATGGTGCTGATTTATTTGGCCTCTCCATACCTGTCTCCCTCCCTTGCCTCCTCTCCATTTAACTCTCTGTAGGAAGAATGAAATTAAAGTAGTGGAACTGCTTCTACCCTGGACAGGAGGGATGTGCAGTCAAAACTGGTTAGTGATTAGGAAGAGCTCAGATGCTATGGTAACAGAGGCCACAAAGGTATTCAGACAGATCTGAGAGGTGGCATTTTTCTTTCACTTCCTATCCCATGCACCTCAAAGGCTGCTTCGTATTCTGCTTTCAGGAAACACCAATTTTAAGTGCATGTAGTTTTGTTACTCTAAGAATGCACGCACCAATTGCCAGGCATTGCAAACATCCTAAGGTTTAATGTTCTTCTAGAGAAGCAGAACTGACCATCTGATACATTTCACCCATTGCCACGCCAAGGGCCATTCTTCAAACTGAAATCTAATGGAAAACTTCCATGTAGCCTGGGATTCCACTGGGAGCTCACTGCACAGCTATTGTGTGAACACCTTTCACCCCATATGAAAAACATTCACAGACCTTAAATGCTTTGTCTGTGCACAGGAAGATTATAAGAAAGGACTGAAATTAAAGAAACTAAAACTTGACTGAAAAAGGAGAGCAGAAAATACATCAGACTACTTGTTCTGAACCCCTGGCTGATTAGGAAGTTTGAACATTTAACCCTTCCGTGTTTCCTTACTTCCTCAACCAAAAGATGCTCTGCTGAGGGACGTCATGACTTGTAGTATTGCTAATACTATTTTCCATTCCTAGTCCTTATGCCCCATACAATACTTGGTGCTCAGACTGCTCCAAGTCCTCAAAGAGCATTTTGTTGAGCTATGTAATAACAAACTGAGTTTTTAAAGTTACATTTCAGAGAATTTGGCAACAAGAAAAAAAAAATAAAGTAACTTAGATTTAATTTTTCAACAAAGACATTAATCTGCCCACTCAACAAACTTTGCTGGAGAGCTTCCCTCAGTTTCCCCTCAGCCTTTACCTTCGCAAATCCTTTCTGCATCACTTTGACAACGTTCTCATCCTAGCTGTTACCTGAATCCCTCTGGAATAGCTTTAGAAGCTTGACAGCACCCGGGTTAGAAGTAAAATCCCAGTCTGAAAATTTTCCGCAGCCTCTGCACAGGATCAGCCAAGCTCAGTATAAATTCCCAGCCCCCTGTGATAAGCTTTCTCCCGTGGATTGTGGACAACAGCGAATTAAAAAATCAGAGCTGCAATTGCAGCCCGGCATGTCTGCCACTGGAGAGGATTCACCGCTCGGGATAATTCCCCTGAATTGAACAGCACTAACCCCGGGATGAACCTAGCCTACAAGCCATATGATGCTCTGCACTCTAAATCCCCCTTCTCATTTCTTGCCGCGGCTCCACAATATTTATTGTCTGGGCTAGTGAAGCAAGGAGCAGTGTCACATGTTCGTGACACAAACATGCTGTCAGGAAGCCTTATGTTCTGATGGCCTGGTTGACGAAAATGGGGACTCAAATATTAGCAGCTTTTATCTAAAAGGGGAGGGAAAGCTCCGTTTCCAGGATAGAAGGCACAATATTGAAATGATCCACCACAGCTGATGTACTCAGATGGCTCTACGAATGAGAGACAGGAAATGGATTGCCTGGTTCACCGCATTTAAAGCGACGAAGCTGGGAAGTAAATCCTTGTGCTACTGGATCCCGTTTCCTGAATGGTGATACACCCCACCTGCTGCCTGGAAACAAAGGCGAAAAGAAAAATAACAATCGACCGTTCTACAAAAGACTTCCTCAAATTACTTTAATCATAGTACAGTACACCTCTGATGAATGAGATGAAGACCAAGCAGAAGACAAAGAAAGACAGAGTTCATCTCCAGTGCCTGAACTACGAGGCACCAAGCTGACCTGGGCAGAGAACAAGCAGTGGCCACGGGCACTGGTGTCTGTGCTACATCCTCACACATCCTCACTCTCATGAATTAAATCTACACAGCTGATAAAACACCGAGATCCCTCTAGATGAAGACTTCTATGGATCCCTGGCAAAGCTGTCATTACTGCCTTGTCACACTTCATGTGCTTTTATAGGTAAATTCCTTCTAGAACTCTGGTATTAAAGAAAGTTATACTAAGCAACACCACAAGGTCAGTCTATATATTTAAGTCTTCACATTAAAATTCCTCATCTGCCACGTCTGTTGATTGGTTTGTATGTTTAATTAGTTACAAGGCTGTATGAGTCGGGATTCTGTTGTCTGTCAGCATGACAAATTAGCATATCCATAATGCAAATGACAACCTCCTGTCTGTTAGGACACCCATCACATAGCAACGTTAACTGACAGACCCCATCACCACACAGCCATTGCCATCTCCCTACTCGGGGGTTCCCGCTCTACATCCTTCCGTCTTGAACTGTGTCTAAGAGACGTTTACAAATTGATTTCAGATTTTAATAAACTCCGGCTGAGACAGCTACAGAAAATTGTCAGCTACTTATCGGGCTTCCTTAGGGTTCAGGACACCCCAGGTCCCAAGCAGGTTATGCATGTGGGCACTGCTATGCTGACTGAAGCATGCCTAACCAGCTCACATCTTCTCGCTGGCAATAACCAGCCTTCAGAGGCAAACACAAGAGGAAATGACTGGATAATCAGAGCATAGGATAAGCATCTTCCTCAGCACTGCCATTTGGATGCTGGCTGATAACCTGAGGCACAATCCTGATAAAGTGACGATAGCCTTTGAAAGAAGCCCTGCTGTCTCCACAGGGAGCAGGCAGCTGCCTGCCAGGAGTCCGGTGCGACAGGGCTGGAACAGAAGGCGCTGTCGATAACATCTGAAAATCACTATTGTCTAACTCGCAGAAACAGACGCTCTCTGGTGGAACTGGGAATTGGTAAGCTCGGTATTATTGTCACCATTTAGCCAGCAAAGGGAGAGAATTACTCAGTTGTATGAGAGAGGCCTACCACGGTGTTACCTTCTGGCTCTAAATCACACACGTGCAACAGCTACGCTTCCTCTTGGGGCAGCACCTCAGGCTTAAGGCTTCAGATGGCCTCTTGGGAACTAGCAGATCTATTAAACGAAGCGTGCTTTACCTCTGTGCAAAAAGGAGGGCAATGCTTGGCTTGGTCACAGGACATGGATGAACATCCTTAATTTAGTTAAAAAATTAGGACTAGGTCTCCTCGTCTCGTAGCACCGAGTTAAATAGACAGCCAAGTCCTCGAGTATTCTTTTCATCACTTGAGATTTTAAGAACTCTGGGACAAACCTCTTGTTCTAATAGCAGTAAGGCCAGCGGAGTAACGGTGGAGTTCAGCTCCTATGTATGCTCAGCAGGTCTTGACGTGCCCTGCCCGCACATCTCCCTTTTCCTCACATGCTCAGGTCCAGTACAAAGCAATTGTTCTCCCTGCACCCCCAGTGCCCCTCTATTCTCGCTCACTTGGCACACCCTCCTGGCTCGCTGCTCCCTGAGCCTATTCTGCTTCACCACAGAGAGAGCACTAAAGGAAAGAAAGAGGCATTTGCAAATTTTCCGTGTTTTCAGAGTTGCCTGAGCTCCCCCAGCACCAAGGTGCACGCCTGTGTTTCCCCAGCCTTTCCTTCAGTGACTACGCTCGGTGCTTTTCTAGCACAGAGCCAAGGATTACTCTAGTGGAATTACAAGAGACAAGGCAACTCCATCTCTGCAGAGAAAACAATTTCACAGAAGACTACACTAGGTTAGGACAGGAAGCAGGGACACAAAGGCAGTGAAAAAGAAGCTGATTTCTCTTTGGCTTGCCAGAATGAAGAGCCAATTAGTGTTAACTGGCATCCAGAGAATTTATTTTTTTTTAGAAGGACAGAGAGGCATGGAAGCGTGAGGTGATTTGATGCCACATAACTTTGCCAGCTTAATTACCATTGTATCTCCATCCATCCCCTTTCTGGGCACTTTATTCTTCACGTTGCTTTTCACTGGTCCCACAGAAAGCTTTTTCTGCTTAGATGAAGGAATGGGAAGCGACTGAAAGAGCAGGGCACACAGGTAGCTGGGGAAGCAGGAACTAGCCTGTGCACTAATTCCTCCACTAATTTTAGACAAAAACCACATTTCTTGTGCTTAGGAAGCCTAAGAACAGAAGGGATGGGCTCTGCTGGTGTTCTGCAGAGTTGAGATCAGCAGGAAACCAGACTAAGAGAGGTGGGAAACGAACAGTTGCGTAGGAAGTGGCAAGTATTTGACCAGTGGAAAAAAGGAGACATATAAATATCTCATTTTAGTATTGTACATAGGACACAAGTTTGGAAAAGACCGATAAATCCCTTCTTAATGGGCTTGCAGCTTGAGACATGTGTGATTCATCTAACTTAGAAAGGGAAGCATGCAAACCATTTATTTGGTCTAATGTAGCATCTGTGGTTCAGAGGGACAAGGACTGAAGCCTATAGCTCTGTATCATCATCCAAAGCCTGTACTCGAGCTCTGAGCTGTCTGACATTTATCAGTAGCAAATAAAAGCAGTGGGTTAGTTGCAGGCTTCGGTCATTCTCCAGAAAGTTCCTGAAGCAAAGCTCTAACCCTAGCACAAGCACCAGTACAGCATCAGCCTGGTACGGGGCGGCCGCAGCCCCCAGCACGGTGATGCTGCAGAGGATAAACCCCTGCTTCACAATTCTTGGCCTCCTTAGAACCCACACCGAGGAACACTGCAACCTGCTGTGCAGCCTTAGCCTGAGTTCTTCAAGTAGTTAATGCAGACAACTAGAAACACGCTGAGCTTAACCTCTCACCATCTAAGAATGGCTTAAAGAAGCATTAAGTGAATAATGTCACTCAGTGCTGGCAGGGGCAATCAGTGTTACAAGGCATAAGGAAGAAAGACACACACCCTGTTTTCTTTGTCCCTGGCAGCCATTATAGGTGAGATTTACAGACAGTTTGTAAGCATTTGTGGAACATTAGATCCAGGAGACTACACCTTACCTTTCTCTACAACTTAGGAACAACTCAAGTGAAATCAGTGAAGGGTGAAACATCAGTACAAAGTAAATCATAATTTTGTGTTTTATTTTCGCTTTCTTCTGTCCTTGATCTTATGAAGTAAAATATATTTTAAAAACCCAAACTTCCCTTGCTGGGGGTTCCCACTGGTTCCCACTGCAACCGTGTGCAGCTGGAACACAGTTCTTGTGTGTACACACAGCACGAAATAAAGCCTTGAGCTGGAAAACCACATGACGATTGATGCCCTACAACAGCAGAGCTCAGGAAATGGAAAGAAAGCAAGGACCTTTGGGAAAT
The DNA here is from genome assembly GCA_025331215.1 of Actenoides lindsayi. Lineage (NCBI taxonomy): Eukaryota > Metazoa > Chordata > Aves > Coraciiformes > Alcedinidae > Actenoides > Actenoides lindsayi. The sequence goes on from WTSP01010073.1 coordinate 140,185, forward strand.
CTGTTTCCTTCCTGTACTGCTTGTACCATACTGGTCCTAGCGAGACCCGGATCTCAGCTTCACCCTCTTCTACGAGGGGAAGGCAAGGCAGCCTGGGGGACAGCGTTATTCTACACCTTGAGAAAACAGAGATCTTCTCGCCTCTGGCTGGGCCCTGCTTGCCTCCTGCAAGCAAAACCTTCCTCAAATCCTCCATTTGAAAACCAAGCTAATGATCCTGACCTTTGTAAAGGTGTTTGCAGTCGGTGGACAGAATGTGCAATCTAAAAGCTTGGCAGAAGCGCTGTCGTACAAATAACAGTGGTAACAATAAGATGTTTTGTTTTCCTCCCTTCCCGAGCTCGCTCCCGCGCTCCACGGCAGATTCTCTCCGTGCTCTCAGCTCCAGCAGCTTATCAGTTTCTAGCCGGAGTTCCTGACAGCCAAAATAAAACATTTTAACACATGCTATCTCTCCCTCCTCCCCTCCCACCATCCTTCCAGCGCAGGAGAGGATGATGGATCTGTGCAACGCGCATCTCCCCCTCTCCCCCCGAGCTGCGGCCCTCGCTAGCCGAGGGCAGCTTGTGCCCAGGCTCCAGCACCACTGCTCCCAGATTGATGGATGATGACTGCCCTAGAGACTGGGGGAAGATTGGTTTCTGGGCCTGATTGATAAAGTCTATCATGCAGCATGAAACAATTGGGAAGGAAAATAATGGGCCATCTGATTCGTTCTAACAGCGAATATTTAGTGAGAAAAGCTTACTGAGGGTTTCTCCTGATTAATTTGTAATTATAGGAACTTGGTTGTAGCTCTGTATATCACTACATCTTCCCCTTGTTAAGCAAGATTGTCTGACCAGTTAATTAAGGCAAATGGGATACCACAGGAAGCCACAAATATTCCTTTGTGCTGGAGTGATGAGCTGGACCGTTCAGGCAGCCTCTCTTAGCAAAGGGAACACCCAGTCAAAGAGCCCATTTAAGGAGTTCACTTTCCCTGGTAGCAGAAAAAAACCCCATGAATTAATGATCTGATGGGAGACAGATAATGCTGGGATTGAGGGTTTACTGTGTTTTCATGTATATTTCATAGACCTGTTTGCTTTTTGATGTTTAAAGCTCTTGGAATATTCTTTTCAATCCTTTTTTCTAGATTTTCTTAGGCACCAGTTGCAGCCTTGATTTCAGCTTGTAGGCTGGAGCAGGTGAGCTGCTCTTCCACAGCTAACAAAGACACTGTGCAGGGGAAAACAGACAATCCTTAGACATGGTTTCTATTTGGATCTGGTCACTTGATGGAGCTGGGAAAGCAAAACAACACTGAGGATAACTACCAACGTTGTCTCTCAAATTTACTTTCACAAAGGAAAATCCTGCAGACAGACTAACTGCACACACAGGCTCAATTAATATTCCCTGCCTAGTGGTACTAAGTGATCGCTCACCTAACAACTCCACCTCAAAGGCCTTCAGTGGCTTGACTAATACACAGTTTGTGGAGCTGCTTTACCACTCAGACATCAACTTGGTAATTACAACTGGAAACACAACTTCCACTTTGCCCCTGGACAGGGTGAACTCTGAGCAAACAGGAACTCAGTAGCTGTGCTGCGCTCAGCCTCAGAGACGCAAAAGCAGGAGGAATTACCAAAATCAACAAGGAACTAATCTCTTTAATCCTGGAAATTTTTTAAGCAAGTTTAAATAATTGATATGCCGTCAGAAGCAGCCTGAATCCATGGAGGGGAGATTAATATTAAATGAGAATGCTACTCCCTGTCTGCACAGCAAAGTCATAAAACAAGTGCTTAGCACCCTACAATTGCATCAAGCAGGCAAAGCGTTGGTGAAATTGCTCTGCCTGCTTCTTCACTCCAGATTTCAAACGCAGTCTGACCGGCAGCGTGGTGAGGAGAGAAGCAGCCTCCCGGCTCTGCCAGCTCTTACAGGAGATAGTGACTAGGAAATACTGGAAACAAGAGGAAAGAACTTCTTAAAAACTGAATTAAGAGACTCCCTCTGTGACCCTGAGCTTTATGGGTATTAAGGTTTGGCAGCATCCCACTTCCCTCTCTCCTGAGCTGCAGCCGCTTCCTGCTGACAGCTTTTGGCTTCCCCGCTCTCTTCAGCCTTTTGCCTCATGTTGGGCTGAGAAGCCAGCGAGATGCCCACCGCCCTGGCACCAGCAGCACGTGCTGCCCATCTGCTGATCCCAGCGTTCGGCCAGCCACGGAGAGACCAGCAAAGCCGACGGCTCCGGATCGCCTTGAGAGAGCCTCCCGGTGACGATCCTTCAACAAGAGTCCGTGCGGCTCTCGGAAGCCAGGCGGATCACGGGCAACGTGCTTCAATAACCTTGCCTGGGGCAAGGCTGGCAACGTGTGCAGACCCTAAGGCAAAGCGGCAGTTAGAGGGGAAGCGGCGATGACTGCAGACAGCGCCCGTTCCGCTGTGCTGACGCCTCCCGTCTCCAGCCACGGCAATTCCGACTGAAGAAGGCATTTATGTCCCTATCTGCAAAGGTGTTCAGGCGCTCAAATGCTGCTGAGTTCAGCATCGCTTCGTCACCTCTGTGCATCCGGGTCTTCAGCCCGATTCCTGGAACATAAGTCAACATTCTTCACGGCGAGAAGGTCACTGTTCCTACCAAAGTCACTACACTGCTCACTCTTATCACTCACAGCAACGCTGCTCTGTCTTCGTACTCACTGCAGTACTACCAAAAGCTTTTCATACAAGTTAAAAGCCATCAGCTCTGTCTGTCTCATTCTTATCTCCCATTCAGAAGCGGGATCATTATCTACAATATAGCTATAAAATTAAGCACTGTGAGATTAGTCAAGAGAAAAAGCAACCCTTCTCCACGATAGGCAGCAGTGCCAGGTCAGACCAGCAGTTACAGAAGACAGCAGCAGAAGAAAGGAAACATCACTCACTCCAGAATCCCAGCCCGACGTGCAGGACCCGTGCTGGAACCGTGCCTCGGAACCTGGTGCCAAAGGGATGGGTGTTGCTCGGGCAGCGAGCGGGGCTGTGCTGAGGGTAACGCTTCCCTTGCTACTTAATGGAAACAGTTTTATTAACCTGCCCCTGGAGGTACTTAATAAGGATCACGTCAGAGACAAGAAGCAATAAGGAAATGAATAACAGCTTACTGTATTATAGATGAATGATGATAATCAATACTGCTTCGCACTAAAATAGCAGTTGGCCTCCAAAAAAACTCCAAAAAAATGCAGTGGGAATCCATTCATCAACCACTTCATACTTAAGTGCTTCTAAAGACTATTACATGATTTGTTCAGCCGCGGGACTTTTGGGGCCACAGGGAAAAGACAAGACTTGCCCAGAGACACATAGCTCACAGCTGACAGGGTTGCAGAAAATAGCCCGAGGTCCCGTGTTGGAATTCTCACCGTGATTAATGCCCAGTGGAGGCCACTCTGTCCATTCCACTTAACAAAGGCCATCGGCTTCGAGGCTGTGATTCCTAGACCGAGTCCAGTAATTGTGCTTGCTTTAGTGCCGGCCTCTTGAAGAACCAAAGATGAATTAGACAGGAGAACAAGCCGTGTGTTAGGTCTAATGGTTGCGACCAATCACTCTGAAAAGCGTCCCTTGAAATGGGCTTTCTCTTGGGGTGGGAGGCAATATCACACGTTGCCTTTCAATCCACAAAAGGCATGTAGTACGAGCACGGCAACAGCAGCAGGACGGAGAAAGGCTGCGAGAGAGTCATCTGGCAAACTCCAGTTGGGACCCAGGACCAATTCACAAGCATAGGCGGCCACTCAGGTATATTTGATTTAACATAACCCTGAACCTGCTGATTGACAGCCTCCTCCATCACGCGTGGCAACTGCTGGGAGGCCGCAACCAGGTGGTTCTTGCTGCTTGCCATCCACCTCTAGCAGAGGAGGCTCACAGCACGTGCGCGAGATCCTTGTGCCAGCGGAGAAATCGGCTCCCGCGTCAGACAGGAAACAACAGAGAACCTGCTGCAGGTAACAGAGACTGACATCACTGGGAAAGTCACCAAACTGGCACTGAGAAGCTGCTAAGTGTTTTAAACTCTCCGGCCACGGCTGAGCAGCTGTGCTTCCTGTGCAGCTCTGCGCTTCCCCAAGGGTCCATCTCGCACACATCCATTAAACGGGCTGTTGTTCCAGATGGCAGGGAGACGGAGGACACTTGGCCCTGGGTTGAGAACATTATTATTTCCTGATCATTAATACACTGAGTGGCTTCTTGCAAGATGAAATATCGCAGGAAAACGTGAAATGGATAAGGAACAGGGCACAGGTTCACTGGATAAAATTTTTCACTCGCCGACTGATGCCAGGCCGCGTGGTTTGTAGGATGTCTTAGGCACAAGGGTCTGTTCTGTAAATACGTTCCCTGCCCAAATCTCCCTCCTGTACACTGACACCAGTGCACACTTCATCCTCGAGATCTGCTGAAGTGCTGAGATAGCTCTGCTGGGATATTCTCTTTGACTGCAGAGTTTCCAGCGCTCACAGATGTACCATCTCCGACAACTCTTGGTGCTTCTTCTAAAAAGCCTTTTCTCCCAGAGTCATTACATTACCTAACAGGTTCAGCTTTCAGGCAGAGCAGCTTACAGACACAAACTCCAGAGATTTAAACCTCTGCAGGTAAACACCAAAGCCCTGGCTGCTCCATCTTTTCTTTTTTTTCATTTTAGGATTAGCAAGGTCAGCTAAGAAGCCTGACTCATGATTTTTCAACACTTCCAGTTGGCAGCTGCCAAGGTCCTTCTCAGAGCCTGACACGTGCATGTTAAACGCATCAGTTAATGGCAGCTCACGGGTATCTTGCAGGATAAGACACGGGCTCTGAAGCAACAACCACAGCTCGACTCATTTGCAGCCCAAACCAGATGCCTAGCTATCCTGAAGTAGCACTGAGGTCTCACACACTGAAAATCCCGCAGCTCTGACAGGACAGTAATTGCCTGCTCGCTCAGGACTAATATATTCTCGGTTTCTGGTTGGCTGCATTTGCATCTGGCTCTGCAGACTGCCTTCCCCCTGAAGCATCTTCATCCGATTTGCTTGGTCTCATGACTTACTGTGTTTTTTAAACTACCTTCTGAGCAACTAAAATAAGCTCCAGGTTGGCTCAGTTTGCTGTAGCAAACCAAGGTACAGACAGGAATACGGGGTAGATCCAGGCAGCCCAGCTGTGACCTGAGGAAGCTGGAATATGCTCCAGGCTCCACGATAGGTCACTGAGTGTTAGAGCTGCTCTTCCCTTCTTTGCAGACCAGCAGCAGAGCCTTGAGCACAACCAAAGCCCACGGCATAAACACTATGAATAACATTAATAGGGCCACTGCTGGTGACATCAGAGTAGAAATGGGCAAGACTGGCAATGGCAAAGCAGTAGCAAACAGAAATATTTTCACCCTGAGTGCTTTCTGGAAATGGTCTTTTATCTCAGGGGCTGAGTCAGGGGTAAGTAAGGGGCAAACAACTTACCCCTCAGCCAGCCTGCTATTGTGGGACTGTCACTTCTGTCTCACTGCAGGACAGGAGGAATTTTTGGGAGCCGTTTCTGACCCCTCACCTCAGACGACAGCAATTTTCACTTTAGGACAAGGTACATACACCATGGGAACTGTAGTTTCTGGGGGTATTTTTCACTGCACTGGGGGGGTGCCTGGGAAGGAAATAACACTAGGTCTTTAATAAACACAGTGTCACAACACACACACACTGGCTTCTCCTCAATGTGGTGGGCATTGCAACGCTGCTTCCAGAGCCCCGTTTTTCTGCGTGCCACAGCATCTCCTGGGAAGGGACTAGCCTCATATCCCTCTGTGCTGCTCCAAAATTAGGACAACATACCCCACATCATCTTGTCAAGTTGAGCCAGAGGAGCCTGTTCGGGGCTTCTTTCCCTTTCTTAGAAAATGCCTCCAAAATCTTAGCAGCAAAACTGTCTTACTGCCAAGGTGTCATTCTGCTGGGATTAAAACTGCTCCTAGCCTTTGGATGGGTCCTTCTGAATAATAAAGCCTGTGTAATAAAACAGTCTGTTAATTTTACAGCTAGAGTATGAATTGTGTTAAGAAAGCTCTTGGAAGCAAACCAGACCTGGCTGAAGTGGCCATGTGAGTGCCTTCAGCATAGCCATGAAATAACCAGAAAGCAAAGCAAGTGCAAATTGGGCAAGGAATGCCTCAATGCAGAGTGTGCTTCAGCACTGCCACAGGAAGACAAGGACACAGGCTTGCTTAATCTAGGTAGATGAAAGTGCACAGAAGCTATGGACAATAGCACTTGAGCTAGCAGCTAATTTTGCAGGGTCTCAGGCAGGCTTGTGCTGACTGTACCAAGGGCTGTGCTGCTGCAGTTCGGATGTTTTAGTGCCCGAGCTCTCTGGCAGAAAGATAGCTCGAGTACATCCAGATGTGCTGCACACACAGACCCCAGCTGCAATATCAGCATGGCTTTTAATAGCCCTCTGTGGAAGACAGTAGTGCTGACACCTCACTCACTCAGTCATCTGAGCTCCTCCAGGTACGGCTGACTCGCATCTCCAGAGCCTGATACTGGTTCCTATGTCCAGGCTACCAACACAGTCCCCACAGTGCTCCTCCCAGTCCCACCACACTAGGGTCAACCAGGCACGTAGGTGCAGCTTCCAGATTGGCACAGCAGCAGCAGAAAATGAAACTCCTGTCCTGGATGCCCCAAAAGGACAGAGTGCCTAGCTTGAGAAGATAGCAATCAAGCTCCCAAGAAGACAGCAGAAACTACACTCACAGCCTGTGTTCCCCAGGCAAAGCTGTTCTGTAATGCCTCACACAATTTCCTAGATTGGAAAAGACCTGTGAGGTCATCTAGTCCAATCATTGACATAACCCTGAGAAGACCTTGACTGAACTGTATTGCTCAGCACTATGTCTACATGACTCAAATACCTCCAGAGATGGGGACTCGACCACTTCCCCGGGCAAGCCAATCCACTACCTGATACCCCATTTGGTAAAGAAATTTTTCCTCATACCTCATCTAAACTTCCCTTGGGGCAACTTAAGGCCATTCCCTCTCCTTCTATCAAGCCAAAAGAAGCGGTAAAAGAAGTGGGATTCCAGCAGAGCACTGGTTCTACCAACCAAACCAACCCCAGGGCTCGTTGTTAAAAGACATGACAAAGGGATAATCAGTGACCCGGTCACTCATCGAAACAGCCACCAATCCTTTCACTTGAAAGAGTTTCCATTGTTTGGAGAGACAGTCTCAGCCTTTTGCAAAGTCTGGCCACAGTTCCAAAATCCAAATTCTCTCGTTCTTGGACAAACTGATGCTTTTTGCTTTGCTTTTTCCTAACTCTCCTCTTCCCTGGCCCTTCCCGATGCAGTTCACAGCGCTCGGCCAAACCTTGGCAATGCAGGAGAGGAGACATTCGTCGGTGGCAGAGGAGGGCTGGCTCTGACCTCTCCTCTCAGCTGTTTACTCCAGCTGCTGAGCTGTTTGCTGAGGTCCCTGACAAGCCACGAAGTCCCTGACAAGCCATCTTGCCCTTTTCTCCAGTCTGAGGCTGGGGCACCAGGGCTGAAGCTCCCGTCTGTGGACGACAGCAGATGTTGGGAGACAGAAGGCGAGAGCACGCAGCGTGACAGAGAGCAGCAGCAGCAGCAGCATCCGTGGCTCCCTCGTGAAGGGCTGTACGGTGTCACGGGACCCCCCGATGGCAACGAAACCGAGGTCTGAGACCCGATATCGCCGAGACGTCGCGGAATGGTGACAGAGAGGAGGAGCTGTGAGGTTGGCATGTTAGTGCTAATGGACTTAGAAGCACCGATTACAAATTATCGACTTGTCATCGTATGCTTTTAAGACACCGTCTGGTATGCTTGGTTTATTACTCACACTACAACAGGGACTCTGCTTTGGGACGTGCTCCAGACTACCTTTGTAAGCATACTCCCTGCCTTGGAGGAGCTCTTACCCCATAGAGCTAGGTAGCTAATGTTGGAAAAGGAGAGAGAAGCACAGGAAAATAAACGATTTTCCATCAGGTCAAGAATAAAAACCTGTTTGCCTGTCCCCATAGGTCACCACTGTGCTTTGGCACATGACTCAAGGCACCGCGAAGAACAAAGGGTTATTCTTTCAGATGGATTCTAATTTTTCTTGTAGTTTAAAGGAGACATTGAACACACAGAAATCCTCATTTTGAGGCAAGTTCAGACATGAATTTGGATCCAGGTGTTACCTCACAGACTCATGTGGTCCAACACACTCCTCTTTCATTTCTCAGGTTAGATTACATAGGTTCTGCAACGAGTACAAGGTCTCAGTTCACAAGTAAAAGTATGGAAAAAATAAAGCAAGTCTGTTTAATCTGCCTACTGCTGCCCTTAATGCAGGATTAATGGATGCAAGGCTTTGTGGTCCGTTTATGTAAATTGCTGGCAGCAAACAACCCTCATAATATACTTGGTTGCAATGAAATGCAGTTTGTAGTGAAATCTATTATAGTTCAAATATAAATTAATTATAATCCCTTCTGCTGTAGTAAACCTTCATGTATAATTAACAGTTACTGTAGGGGGAAAAGGAAAGGAAAAATCCCCATCTGAATGTTTCAATGTCAGCAATAATTTCCATTTCCCTAACGTCTCTCCGAGGAAGGCAGATTACAGTTTACCTGTCCCCCTACACAAGGCAACTCACAGCTGGCTTCAGCTGAAGCCAAAAGATGCTGCTGCTGCTGCAGCATGAAGAAAACATGAGCAATTTCAGATCCCGCTGCATTCCTGTCTCCAGGAAAGAGGGACAGCAGCTCTTTCTCCAGCTGGCACGTCCCGTGCAGGGCTCCGGAGGAAAGCACGGCAAGCAAAGGCAGCCTGGCCGCTCTCAGCAGCTCCAGCACCGCTGGAGAAGATGCTGGACTCGGGGAGGAGCTGCCAGGGTTCTCGTGGCACGCAAAGGCTGACCTTGCCCGAGTCCCACGGGCACAACGTGCTGGCCTAGCAAGCAGCTCTCCACACAACCGCACTCTTAACGCTCTGGAACAAAATATTTCTTCTGGAGCCGAGTTTGCTCAACATGGCAAAACTCACTGCTCCAACACTGTGATAACAGTGCTGCAATTTACAGCCTGAATCGTGTGCTTCAAAAAGAACTGGTTACTGACTGCTTAAGGACTTCTAAAACCACGCTGAAGAAAGGTGAGAACGGCTGTTGTGAGAACAGGAAAGAAATGTTGATGATTCAGTGTCTGAATTTGTTCAGGGCACGGGTCACCAGAAACCCTGGGAAACTTAAGGCTTGTAAATGAAAATTTAAAGGATCTTTCCCCCTTACGACAAAGCCTCCTGCTCCCCATCTCTAATGAGAGTCAATTGCTGCTGGTAAATTTTACATAATAGCTTTTTTCTTGTTCTGCAAATTAAGCAGAAAAATTGCCTATTAAAAGGAAAACTGGGGCGATTCTTAAAACTTAGTGTAACCTATTTAGCTGCTTAGGTCAGATGCAGGGCAGAATCCAAAGTCTCCTTATTAGTTTTCTGCAGGGAGCAGCAGTTTGCACCGCTGAAGCAATGTCTTGCTTCAGAGACCCAGCAAGAGCTGATTCCAGAACCACATCAAAGCCAGTCGGTATCAGAGGGGCTGGATTAGCTCCTCTGCTGCTGCTTCGGTAACTGGCCATCAGTGGAGCACAGCTCTCTCTTCTAACCATGTTCCTGCTGGCTGACTGGTCATCCACACCAGATCTATTTGTTTAAAGCAGCATCAAAGATGGGAAATGCCAAGCTTGAGTCTGTTTTTAGCCAGGACCTGTCACAACAGCTCTTCTCTTCCCAGTGTCTTACCCAAGCCTGCCCTTCAGCAGTCATCTCCATAGTGACACGGACTGCACCAGGCTTATTTCACCCTGAAGCTGAAGCCCACAAGGCCCAGCAGAACGAGTCTTTTGGGGGACATGAGCACCACCTCCTGACTCAATTCACTCTGGGGCACGGAATGGCACTGACTTTTACTCTTGGGCTTGGCTGCAATCTGGAAGTGGAATAACACAGGCTGAGCTACAGCACGCGCAGACATTCAAGCCCTGTTAAAATATCTCCCCAAAGCTTTCTTACAAATCACAGTTGTATATTCACTTTCCATAGCACTTTCTCCCTGAACGTTTATCTTCATGGTCTGTATGCCTACCACAGACAACTCCCCCAGCTGCATTTGCCCCCTTATGTTCATCCCTCTGCCCTACCACTCCCCCACAACGCATACCCACCCTACCCCACATCCCTTCCTGCTCTGCACTGGCTCCACTCCATCGCTTTCTATTCCTCTACAGCGCTTCACAAAGCAGGGCTCAAAGCTCACTGGAAACCAGCCATTAGTTCTCCTTTCCAGGACCCATTCCCTCCTTTCCAATAGCCTACCTTGGCTATTGGTTTTCGTTTGTTAGTTTTAAATTGGCTCTGGACTGCAGACATTTATTTGCAGTAACACTCAGAGAGCTAAAGCTACCAGGAAACCAGCAGCACGAAACATGAGCAGTTCAGCGCTCAGGCTGCACTGGAGAGCACTTGGCTGTAGGTTAGGAACAGCTAAGAAGCTGCTGGTCACTCTTCTGTTGCCCTTTTCACCTGCAGTGATTAAAGGTGACAACTTTTTCGGGGTTTGCTTTTACACCACCTTCATCCTCTCCTCTCCCTTCAGATGAGGTAGTTGCAAATCTACAGAAAGCTCCAGTTACAAGCTCGGCTGTGAGTCCTCCTGACTGTCACCTAACTGGCTCATTTTCACTTGTCTACCAAGAGCATCACAGGACAGCCTCAGCTCCCCACGTGCTTAAGAGGCCAGTAAAACACCAGCATGCCCTGGTGATGCTGAAGTCTCCTCCAGATGCTGACCAGTGAACAGTCAGCATCACCCATTAGTGAGGTCAAAAGCCAGTAGGTCCTTACTCTTCCTTCTTTCTTGGACCTGCCTGTCTGCTGAGCTGCATGCAGAGCACTGCCAGCCCTAATTATGAACACAGAGTTCCACTGTACCCCTGTATTTGCAGCCATCCTGCCTGCAGTCTGCTGCCTTCAACATCCCCTCTGCTCCATCTCATTGATATGAATAAGCAAACACAGAGATGCAACTGAACTTAATGCAGTTGAATCTGTCTGCTCCCCTACTCACTGACCACAGGACTCAACAGCTCATTTATCTGCTTCTGATACAGGTCCCTTGTGTTTTATCACTTCCACAGGATCCCCGCTTAAACCCAAGGTATGCTTTTTTTCCTGCTTTCCCTCCAGGGGTCTGGCTGCTGTTGAAAAAAATTCCAAGTGTCTTAGCTAATCAATAGTATATCCCAGCCAATCTCCTGCTCCTGACACAAGTGGGTCTCTTGCTTATCCTTCCCCAGCCGTAGAAGAATTACCCAGAGATTTGCTCAACCCACTATGTGCCTCCAACAAAGAAACTAGGGAAAAAAAAACAACAAAAAAGACAAGAACAGAAGAGGAGGATGGGGCAAAAAAAAGGAAAAAATATCAGTAAAGGTCACCAGATCTAACCTTGGTCTGCTTCAAAAGCTGCTTGTCCTTCAAGTGCAGCATCCAGAAAGCACAAAAAATAAGTGGTATCTCGACCTGCTTAACAAGATACCAGAGTCCCTTCCAGCATCACTAACCACACAGCTATTGTCAGCTCCAGCAGCAATCTGGTCTCCCAGGGATAAGCACAGTGGGGACAGATACTGTTTATATATTTTGATTCTGGCTGTGTCTGCACCCGTGCTCTGAAAGCTGGGAGCATACACACAGGAATTAACTACATAACTTCAGCTGGCACCTGGAGAAAACATTCTTAATAGACAAGGGGAGGTGGTTCTAGTGAAGGCTTCATTGACAGATATAACACGTGACACAAATCTGTGAACTCTTTCAACCAAAGAAAACAAACCAGAAAAAATGAAACATGATGAATGCCTCTCCTTCACTGCAGAAAGCTCTGGTGGCTACCTCCTGTGATGCTGAAGAGATGGCATGCACCCTGTTGCATCAGCCTTTGGACCATTCCCTAGTGTGGAGCTTTCCATGCTCTGTGTACTGATAAGCAGAAGCAAACCAGAACAAAGCAGCAACAACCTGTGCAAGCATTCGCTCCAGCGTGCGCTCCAACATCATTAGCTGATTTCTTTGGCAAATTACCACCGGAACAGCTTTTCTGCCTTGCACATATATAATGTATACATGGAGCCATCAAAGTTTAATGCACCCTTAGCAATGGACTTCCTTACACTGCCTGTGACACGAGTCCCATTTTTTTGCCTCGACAGTTTAGCACACTCTGCGTGACACCGGCGCGGGGTAACGAAGTGCAACTCAGCCATGCCCTCCACAGACCTCAGTTTTTTCCCCCCTTGTTCCCCGTTCCACCATGACATGCAGTGCTTATTGGCGGGGGGTTTTTATAGCCATAGACAGTCAGGTGGCCTCTCTGGCTTTAGCCTTTGTACTACAGTAGTGTCCACAGGCCCTAGCCAAGGTCCAGGTTTCTCCTCTCCTAAGCCCTTGTAATTACATCCACACAGACAGCGTAGTCTTCGCTCTGAGGAGGTTGTGACTGGAACAGGCTGAACTACGCGATGCAGAGGTGAGGGTATTATACACACCAAGTCTAGATCAACAAAGCCAAGGCTGGATATCGGATCAGTGGGATCTTCTGTGACCACTAGATCATACTTTGCCCAAATTTTTCTCAGTATAAAAATAAGACAGAATGAATCTGACTTGATGATATGTGGGAGAAGGAAGAGACTAGCAGAAAACCAGAAAGTCACCGAGGTGAGAGAAATAGAAGGCTCCACTTTATAAACAGAAAATGCTGCTGCTTCCTATTTACATTTCTGACAGAGGTATTTGCAGAAAACTGAATACCACAATTCAGCAACATATTTGCCTCACAATTAGAAGCCAGTGTGGCAGATGAATTCTAAAAGCCACAGTCTTAATATTTCAGGAATACAGAGAATCACACAGAATCATTATGGTTGGAAGGGACCTCCAGGGTCATCAAGTCCAACCTTCATCCCAGCATTTCTCTAACCACTATAATACATCCATCCACTTCTGGAGACTGCACAGTTGCTTTTATATATGTAGTGAGGACAGGCAGAGAAATGGGAAGAGATGCAGAAGGTTCAGTTTTGAGAGTCCACAGCTGGGTAGTGGAAAATTAAGATAGGATTTAGACACAACCTCGAGAAAACCTGGGTTTGCAGCACAGCTATGAGAAGTCTGTGGTTTTGCACACCTTTGATCTGGAAGTCAATAGTTGTGTGGCTTTACCTGTGAGCAGAAACTCTAGGAAGATTAAATCTAAGGAGGAGAAAAAATTAATTAGGTATGTGAAAAGACATGGCTCAGCTTTGCAGCATCCAGAAGCCTGGACTGCTGAGCTGTGTTGAATAACCACGCTGTTTCCAGAGGGAGATCATCATTATCTCTGGGCTCTGTTCATTCCAAAATGATCATTTTCAGCATAAACATTAGGGATCACCAACAGATGACTGCCTAAGTTTAGATGTTTATCCTATTAAATTAAATGTGTTTCTTTTAGCATCCTCCTGAAACATGATGTATGTGTTAACTTACACTGCTGGGTAGTGAGTGTTTTCTTCTTTTTAGGCTAGCACATCCAACAGCAACTCCAGGGACTGTGATAATTATACTGGGATTTTGAGCTATGTATTTTTGGACTAAACTAGTCATCGAGGTCATACATTTCCTTACTTTCTTCCCTGTTGCAAAGGATTACATTCTGCTGCAGCTCAAGAGCTCTTTCTCCAGTGTCAAGCTCCCTTATATTTTCAATCACCAGGAGAGTTGGCAGCACTACTAATTGTTTTTTTTCTGCAAGCCAACAGGTTTAGATGTAATAAGGAATAACAGTGTTTTCCAATCTGTCTTTACTCCAGGTTAATCCAATGGCTTTTCCCAACGGAACCGCACTATTTCCCTAGGGCCTGGATACAGCCTGGCTGCCTGCCTTTCCTCGCTGCCCTCCTGCTGCCTGGAATTCTGCTGCTTTGTGCTGCAGACCTCGTATCGATTGCCAGCTCAGAGTCAGCTTTTGGAAGCAAGAAGGACCGAGTTCTCTTCCCGTTGTAAAGCTACGAGCGCAAGCGGTCGGGAACCTGCGCTGCTGAGGGGCACATTTCGTGCTGCTCTGCTTCAATTTGTGTGTGCTGTTACATTTTTGGTGGCTCTTTTAGCTATTCTTTTAGCTTTCTCTAATTCACTTAACTTCATGAAGACCACTGGTGAGGTGGTAACAGGAATAGGAATCCCTGCACAGATTACTAAGGGGTGAAACTGCTGTGGATTGATGGGTGCGAGTTTGGCCAGGGGGCTCGGTGAGTCATGTGCTGGCAGGACTAAAAAAGGGTTGATCAAGAGGAGTTAAGAGAGGAAACAAGGAGGACCAAATGATTCCCTCTGTAAGCAGATCCATCAGTAGGCCCGAGTCTGGTTCGGGGGCCACCACCCCAGGGCAGAGAGCTCTGTAGGCTGCAGAAATACCAGCAGTGTGAGGAAAGAGCAATGCTTCCATGCTGTGTGAGCTGGGAGAAGGGCAAGCAGGAAAAACCTTTCGTTCTCCTCTCCCTGACTACCCATTATTCATTTTAAACATTAACCTTTTAGAGAAGTAGAAAACAATCACATATACTGGAAAGAAAAATTGGTTTGGTCTTTTCTGTAATGGCTTTCTCAGCTCCAAGAAAACATGAAAGTTAATTTTTAAAACGAAGTGAGAACACAGAGAGGCTGGGAGCGCGAGGTGGGTTTTCTCCTTTCCTTCAGCTCTTACTGGGCTACAAGAGGGATCAGAAAGATCACATCAAACTCAGAACTGCAAAGCACTTGCTTGACATGAGGAGAAGAGTCAACTTTCCTCTGTGGGGACGAACTAAACCAATCAGGTGACAGAAAACAGTTATTTCAAATTTCTTTTTACTGAGGTAAGTAATGGACATACTTTTTTCTCTTCCTGTGGTCAGAGCACACCTGCAGCAATGTCTTGCATATTTAGTAGTGGAAGGGAGAAGGAGAAAGGGGTGAGATTTATAGAACATGCCATTAATTACTGCTTACCCTTCTGTTTTGATACCAGCAAGTGATGTATTTCTAATAGGTGTGTACCACAGGCATGGGAAACAGGCAGCGAGACTGAAACAGCCTCAGCGGTGGAACAAAAATAGTCAGCTAAAAAAAAAAAAAACCCTCGACAAACCTGTCAGAAGAAGTTTTATCAGAAGTTAAATAAATTCAGTTTATGACCTTTGCTTATGTCTTTGCTCACTTGCACTGATACGGTCACAGATTTTAGTTCAGTCAGGGAAAGCTGTGGCCTTCAGGTCCTGGGAGATGTGCAGCACCACAAGTTCCCCTGGCACTCTTTTGACATTTCATGGCATGTTCCACAGGTGCTGAGGTTTCAGAGAGTGGGTAGGAACATTCCTCCACCAGGGAAGCTGAAAAAAGTGCAGAGTCAGGATTTGTGCCTGCTCATTTTTGAAACTTTTCACCAGACATGTTCTGTTCCATTGAGATTAGTAGAGAGAGGCTTCCATTTAGAGTGATGAGCAGCTTTTTCCAGCTGAAGCTAGCTCAGGGTCCAGAATGAGTCTGTGCGAAGGGAAGCAAAGACTTCTAAGTCACACATTTCACTAACAGTGTAATTAAGCCAGGAAGATGGAAGTGAGTAACTAAGTTGATGGGTATGAAGAAGTGTCAAAAGAATTTTTTATCTAGGTGCTAGACGTTATTTACCTCAGCTTTTCACTGTCCTATCCATTGTAAAATGATGAGTCTGGCAAAGTCCAGACACCCAGGAGGCTTCTTCATCACCTTCTTTTGAAGAAGCGATCCTGCCTTCTGGCGTGCTCTCACAAGTCAAGGAGGGTTGCATGAACTGCAGCTGCTTGTGCCAGAAGAGATGGCAGCAGCTGGGGCTCGATAGCCTGTGTGACACTAAATGCACCAGAGAGGGGTGGCGGGCTGGGGCTTGGCGGTGGGAGCTGGGTTCAGCGACAGGTATCCCTGCCACAGCAGAGGGTACTCAGCAGCCAGCTCCCCGCAGGCTCAGCAAGTGCTGGGCATCGATACTTCCTGTGCCAAGCCTTGAGATCATCCTATCTCTTGTGACAACACGGTTGGCACCGTTCCTCCGAGGGCTCTCGCGGCTTTGCAAGCGAATAACACCAGCGCATCTCCTGGTTTCCCTGGGATCTTTGGCAGAAGAAGACAAGCCCGTCCGTGTGTTACTGTTCTGTTAACCGCGCGCAACTTGTAATCGACGACTCCCTCATTGTCTCCACGAGCCTTTCTGCTACCGCTTGGTCGTGTTTTATGACTGTTGTTAAGTCTTTAGCAGAGGTACCACGTCCCTTCACCCACCTTCTGTAATTACATTCTGACTCCGATGACGCAGCGGGAGGCGAGGCGGGGTCACGTCGGCTCCAGTCACAGAGGAACGCAGCGCAAAGCTTCTTTGAGATCAGACGCTCGACGAGTTCCTGTCCTCGTTCTTTACTCCTGAATTCCACAAGGATCTGCACCTCCAGGCTCAAGAAGCTGTCTGTAGCACCGCAGCAGAGCAAACCTTTGCTTGGGCAGTTTGCCTGTTCCGTTTGCGGCCGGAGTGCCGCGCGAGGACTCGACGCCGATTTCATTGATTGAGAAGCACAAGAGGAACCTGTTCACAAAGGCCGTGTTCTGCCTGGCTCTTCTGTACAAAAAGTCTCTAATGGACCCGGACCTCGAGCAGAGCCAGGAAAAGACTGAGAAGCTAGGTGAAATAAATGGCCTTTTGTGTTTCCCTGTGGGTTTCCTCCTCGCCAATTCATAGACTTATATAGCAAGTTACTGTGTCTGGTTGGCTGGTAGAACTATGAAAATCTGTTAGAGAATGGGAGCATGTGTTCTGCTTAGTGCTGTAGAAACTCCAAATTAGCTGTGCTCTGGGATAAGCTTCACTCGCATTTTGGTAGTATAAAAACTGTTGGCTGGCAGTTAGCTTTTAGGAGATGTACTGTGTTAGTTTCCCCTGAATTGCTGAATTTGAGCAGTGTCCTGTGCCAAAGCTTCCTGGCAGTTGGTATCTGTGCTCGGGCAGACCAAAACTGCCTGGGCTTTCCCCTCTTGCTTCTCGTCCCGTAATTTTTCACATTATTGGTTCTGTGCCTTCTTCAACTGTCTCCTTTGATTCAGTAGAGTCTTTCTGCTCAGTGGCGGCTGCTATAGACTCCTGCCCTTTAGGTTTCTCAGCAACACTGGTTCTTTTCTTCTTGCTCAGATTTCTTCCCATTTTTTGGTCCTCTCGGAAGGGGATGTGTCCAGGACAGGATGCAAGAAAGCCAGGAAAAGCCTGGTGCGTGTTCCTTCAAGTGCCAGAATACGCTGGCTGATGGAAAGGGAAGGGGGATCAGATACTTTGCCTGCACTGCAGCAGAGCTCAGTAAATAGATGCACGGTGTCCATAACTATTAGCTCTTTGCAGTCACCATCATGCTGATTTACTGCGTTTCTAAACCAGGTTCGGGTTTAGGCAGGCAGCATCATAATGGGATTTTTTCAAGAGGTCTTTTCTCAGAGACTCTGTTCACCAGGCAGTAAGACAGCTACCCTGTGCTACAAGCTCACGCAGAAGAGGGGAATCACGCTGGGTCTTTGCTCGATCAGAATATTTTCATGCAGTTTGACAGATGAATTTTAAAAAGCTGAATATCTTGCTTCAGCAGTTGGGCAGGACAAGTACACGCAGGCTCCTTAGATGGCTCTTGCACTCAGATGCAGTTCCTGTATTACTGGTAGGCTGAAGGGGTGGTGCCTCTTCATGGGAATGGAGCCCTTCTGTGGAACAGCTCTTCAGCCCCCAACAGCTTGTGATTAATGTGTATGATATTTGCTCCAGGTACATAACGGCCTTGCTTGTCTTTTAATATGCTGTGGAATGATGACTGGGGATGATTTTAAAAACTAAAACCATATTAAATTTGCAGCATCATTCACATATAAGGAAAGGTGTAACAGCTGAGAAACTTTCAGGGACGAATGCAACTGGTATGCCAAGAATCCATTTCACATATGTTCCCTAGACAAAACTGCCCACAAACAGCGTGGGGAATGGAGTGGAGTGAAGATTCCACGGCCAGGTCCTGCAAAGTTGCAAGAGAAATGGGAACTTGCTGTTCCTACGGAACTGGTAAGCGACTGGTTTGCAACCCTGGGCCAACAGACTGTCACCTTTTGACAAAGTACTGTCCTTTGTGTGAACTATGCTCATTATAATGTCATTATAACACCCAAACACACCTCCAGCCCGGAGGCTGCCCGCCTCCAAGGTGCAACCACCCCTCACTGAGTTTGTTCAGTAAATTTTCTTTGGCTGTATCTTTAAAAGCAAAGCGAGAGAAATTTACACCAATCATAACCAAGGTATTTATGACCTGAGTCACTCAAGCTCCACCTTGAAGGTAAAAATTATTATAAAAATGGTTTAGGTAAGGAGGGATGTCAGGGAAGACACCATCATGAACAAGTCAGAGTGAACATCATCTGACTCCTGGCATCAGTCGATGGGCTGAACCTCGCTTCCCCCCCCTTAGGGACGTCTTTGGGTAAGATCCGGACTTCAAACTTAGAAACTTCTTAGAGCAGCTCTTTAACTTAATACAGCTGTATGCTACATATATATATACTTTGCAGACCGTGTATTTATCACCAGCAATCTAAAAGAACTTGTATTCCTGTTGCTTTCAACAAACTGCCCCTTTCACGCAGCCAGTCACAGTGGTTCTCTCATCGGGCGCCATCAGATCTTTACTGACCGTGTGGTACCGTGGAGCGTGACTGGGCAGGGGGATGCAGGGGGTTATTAGTGAATCCAGAGCCATGTTAGTTCAGATGCTGAACGTGACTGGACTGGGATCCAAGCCGTGATAGTTCAGATACCCTGAACGTGACTGGACTGATAGTACCCAAACCAACAGTGCCCTACTAGGGAATCTGAGCCATGATTCAGCCAGACTGAATGTGACCGGACTAATAGTGCCAAATTGGACATCACTCAGAATCTAAACCTAGCCACCCCCAGCCCCTCTGATATCTGAGGACCAGCTGGAAGGCAAGGGGGTTTATTTTCTGCCAAATTACTTTACCCTTTCACGCAACAGTACCTTTCTGTACCTTATTTGGTGCTTTTATTAGAGCAAACCAGCTTAAGCTGTTTCCTTTTAACAGCAACCCCCTGGTGCCACATCTTATTGACACAAATCATCTAATTTTCTTCATTACAGGTTCAGTACCACAAAAGGTCTGTACATTCAAGAGTCAGCAGCAAAAAGCAGCATGAGCCCAACCCCCTTGGGATTCAGACTGAAGAGGAGATGACTGGTTAGTTTAGCAGCATTTTCCTCCACCATGGTCATTCTTCCTTCAGCAGTAATGGTGTGAAGTGGTTAATGGTCGCTTTGTCTCTTTCTCCATCACCCCAGGGCACTTCTTTGCACCAGGCACCCATCTTCATAGGATGGCTCCTCAGGAAGTCTGCCTTTCCTGCTTTTGCAAAGGTTGTGAATTTCCTTGGGTTTATTCCTCTTCATTTTTTTGCCTCTTGTCTTCTCAGTTGGCAGCTCTTCATTTTGGGGGTTCCCAGTTCAGGATGCAAAACATCTCTACGGAAATTCTCTCCTCGTGCTGAAGTCTGTTCTCATGCTGATTACTCCTCATACACATCTCCCAATGCAGGATCCAGGCTTGCCAGATTGCCAGCTAAATTTCTCCATGTTAGTTGTATTCATGTTTATAATCCTGTTAAAAAAAAATAATCCCTGATTTTCTCTATTTCTCTCTCTGCAGAGGACCTTGATTTCTTCCAGGTGAATACTAAGAAATATAACCTGTCTGTTTCTGTCCTTCAAGGTTTCTTCCATTCCCTGAACAGCCCCTCTTATGATGTGTGTAAGAAAGTCATATCTAATTTCTTTTTATTCTTTCAGTACATCACGGTCATCCTACATTAGCTGCTGATTTCTCATTTTCCTTTTCTTGCTTCCTTTCTGATTGTACTTAACCTTTTCCAGCTCCTAGATTCCTTTCCCCCTCCCTACACATCTCATTTGAAGAAGAAAGAAAAACAGGTATCGTGGGTATACCATAGGTATCATACCTAAGTTTCTGTAACAGAGTTTCAATCATAGGCTGTTGCTAATCATGCATCCCTGTCTTGCAGTTTTTTGAAACTACTCTTGCCAAAGGTTTTGATCACTGCTTTCATACAAATGCCTGATACATGTAAGAGCCCTGCCTCCTCTTCAGCCTATGGAGACTTCATCTTCAATCCCCTGGTCTTCTGCAGCTTTTCGTCTTGGATCTATTTCTAATCACTCCTTCAGCATGTATTACAACAGTTCCCCTGATGCAGTGAAAAACTCAGTAACTGAAGTTATTAAGCAGGCATTCTTTATTTTGCAGTGCTGGATGCACAGGGGATCACTCCTCCAAATGTGCATACCGATGCAAGCTAGGTACACAGTTTATATGCAGGCTAAACATACATATTCATTATATTTCTTAGAAAGGGCAGTCTTATGCTAATGGGTTCCTGGAATTAATTTTCATAGTCTGAGCATGCCTAATAAAATTAGGGTTAGGGTCTTTTCTCCTCTCGGTGGTCTTCCATGACCTCTGGTGGACATTAACTTCATCATCTCTTCTTCATCACTGTGTTCTTTTAGTGACCTACAGCTTAAAATCCTTATTCTTGCTGGTTCTTGTCTGTTCAGCATGCTCAGGTGCCTCGAGATGTCTTGTCCTGTTCCTGGAGATAAACACTACCTACAAGGTTATGAATTTCACAGGATGTCCCTACTATACAACTACCCATTTTTTGTTGTTGCATGTTCAAAGATTAGTAAAACTCCACAAGAAATCCCATCTCCTGCCTTCACCCCTCTAGCTGGTTTGTGGGGTCTCACATGGCTCTGTCCTGGATCTTTTTGTCTTTCTAAAATTTATTTCTTATCTATTGCCTCTAGGAGCATGAATCATACATCTGCCATTCCCATCTTGTCACTGTAACATCAACTCAAATTCACATCTGTTGTATCACAGGTCTTTTTTTTTTTCTCCTTATTACCACCTTCCGCAGTCATTATTTGTCAGTCAGGAATGCAGATCATTTGGCATTTTTCTATGATACCAGTGTAGGTCCTCACATACAAATCACATATAAATTCTGTAGATACTTTTTATGTAATCTCCCTAGGGTAACATCCACACATCCAGCTAAAACTATCCAGGCCATCTTGATTTTTTTCAGCATCCTTCTCCTTTGTCTTTTATAAATAAAGTCTTGGGCTGCTCACATTTAGAGAGAATTTGTTGAAAAAGCTTATCACTTTGAAGTAAGAAACTTGCACTCCCACTCAAGGGCTTGAATGGTCTGTCCTCCTTTAATTAGGTATCTATTACCTTTCATTGAAGAATTATATCATTTTCAGCTGTTCAGTTTTTAAGTTTCTATTATATTTTCATGCATCTCCCAGGCTGAGCCTTCCATGTGGAGGGTGAGGGGAAGCACCTTATCATAGAACATAGAATGGCTAGGGCTGGAAGGGACCTCCAAGGATCATCTAGTCCAGCCCCCCTGCAGTGAGCAGGGATACCCTCAATTAGACCAGGCTGCTCAGGGATTTGTCCAACCTCACCTTGTATATCTCCAGGGATGGGGCCTCAACCACCTCCCTGGGGAGGCTATTCCACTCTTCTACCACCCTCAATGTAAAGAACTTCTTCCTGATATCCAATCTAAATCTACTCTCCTCTAATTTAAACCCATTACCCCTTGTCCTTTCACTACAGGCCCTCATAAACAGCCCCTCTTCAGCCTTCCTGTAGCCTCTTCAGGTGCTGAAAGGTTGCTAGTAGGTCTCCCCAGAGCCTTCTCTTCTCCAGGCTGAACAACCCCAGCTCCCTCATCATGTCCTCGTAGGAGGGGTGTTCCAGCCCTCGGATCATCTTTGTGACCCTCCTCTGGACCCGCTCCATCAGGTCTTTGTCTTTCCTGTGTTGAGGGCTCCAGAGCTGGATGCAGTACTCCAGGTGAGGTCTCACCAGAGCAGAGTAGAGGGTCAAAATCACCTCCCTCGATCTGCTGGCCACACTTCTCTTGATGCAGCCCAGGATGCAATTGACCTTCTGGGCTGCAAGCGCACACTGTTGGCTCATGTCCAGCTTCACCAACACCCCCAAGTCCTTTTCCACAGAGCTGCTTTCCAGCACCTTGTCTCCCAGCCTGTATTGACAGTGAGGGTTGTTCCAACCCACATGCAGGACCCTGCACTTAGTCTTGGTGAGCCTCGTGAGGTTCACCTGGGCCCACCTCTCCAGCTTATCCAGGTCCCTCTGGATGACATCCCATCCCTCCAGCCTGTCGACAGCACCACTCAGCTTGGTGTCATCTGCGAGCGTGCTGATGGTGCACTCGATCCCACTGTCAATGTCATTGATGAAAATATTACACAGTACAGGTCCCAATACAGACCCCTGAGGGACACCATTTGTCCATCTGGACATTGAGCCATTGACCACCACCCTCTGGATGTGGCCATCCAACCAATTCCTTATCCACCGAACATTCCACCCATCAACAACTGACATGTCAGCGTGATATGGAATAACACATTGCCTGCTTCAGTTGTCTGTCTTGATTGTGAACACCACACACCCACACCTCTACCAACCCCCTCCACCCCCAACTTGTGGTGAAAATTAACCCTCTCCTATCTGAACCCAGGACAGAAAGCAGCTTTATTTTTTGATCGCTTGTTCTAATCCAGTGTGATTTAGGATATGCCATTCAACAGTTACAATTTCTGTTATCTTTAAGATAAAATTATTCCCACTTGCAGTGTATCCTATCCAGTTTAATTAACTGCAAACACCCCTCTAAAGGAAATCTGTTACTAGCTAGAGACTAACCAAAGCTAATTTCCTTTTAAAAATTTTATTCCAGATACTGTCACAGAACTTTGAAAAAATGTTTTGTAGGTTTACTTTACCCTTTTGCTTGCATTAACACTGGAGACTGTATAGTTCAAACATCTCCGCTATTCTGGGAGTAGAGACTGTAGCATCTGGCTTTTCTAAACATCCTCTTCCGAGAGAATTTGAGTTCGGTACTAATTTTTGCTTTGTTAAATAACAGATGACAGAGATATGCTTTAATTGTGGAAAGTTTTTATACTTGGGTAAGAAAGTCAACAGAAGAATCCATAAATAAATGTTATATACTTTGTAAAATTCAAATTTCAATGCTTTGCTATCAATAATGCTAGCATAGCTCATGTTAAACAGGAAATTTTTTTTGGTCGGTGCTTGAAAATTATGCATGATACAAACCTGGAAGCTTTTTTTCATCTGTATTTTTTTCCCATCTTTAATTTACTAGGCTTCATCTCCCATAATGACATGAAGAGAATTTTGAAGGATTAAGTGTTAATGTTTGATAGCATTACTTACTTGTTTAGATCTGTATGGACAGTGGCTACTATTTTCCTGAAAACTGGAATTGTACGCTCAGTACTGAGATTGAACTCCTTGGGCTGAACAAAACTCAATTCAACCTTTACATGTGTGGAATATCTGCAAATGCACTCTCTGGCTGCTCTGAGTTGCTTACTGTCCAACAACATATTTGGGAGAACCTTAAAAATACTTCTGTGCATACTGAATGCAATGAACTGTTCCCCCTGTTCTGTTAAAGGATTTAGTATTCTGTACAAAATAAGATGTGCATTTAATCATTATTAACTAGAAGTTAAACTGTTTTTTTTTCCCAAGGTGATTAAACGGGATGATTCAAAGGGAATTGTACACATTTACTTGTTTGCTTCAGAGAATTTCCAAGATGTGGATCGTAGTGTCAATCTAAAGATCAAAAATGCAGACTTGTGGAAGCATCAGAAAGATGTTTTCTTGAGTGTTGCACCCAGTGGGACTAGCTCTGCAAAAGTGACAAGTGATGCTGTTTCAACTCTACGGTTAACTAGTGGAAAATCAGAGAAGAGTTTCTCTGATTCAACCAGAGAACCCAGCAATGCAGCGTCTACCACTGATATGCCTCCACCTCTACCCTTGTCAAAGACTGGTGAGCTCATGGATGTCTATGTCTCGGTGGCCTGCCATCCAGGTCACTTTATTGTCCAGCCTTGGAAAGAGCTACATAATTTGGAAGCCCTAATGGAAGAAATGATCTTGTACTACAGCAGGGCAGAAGAGAAACCTGTGAACATTGAAAAAAACAGGCTGTATGCGGCTAAAATTGGAAATCAGTAAGTAGATACTAAATTAAAAACAAAATATTTGAGGGCAAGCTTAGCTCTGCTAAGCTAGGCAAGCCTAGCTCTGCTGTGTCCATATTGTTAACAAGGTGGAAGACGTCCAGTGGTATCTGAGAGATTAAGAGAGTAAATGAGGTTGCAGTCTCTTCATGCTTCCAGATTGCAGTTGGAAGAGTTGATTTCAGATAGTACCAGATCTGGGAAGCCTGAGACATGTTGGTTAAGATCTTTTGGTTGTGTATTATTTTTCTGGTGCCTTGACAGCGTGTGAGGATGAATTCAAATTGTTTGTTCTTTTTCTCTCACTTTTTAGGTGGTACAGGGTCATAATAAAAGGAATTCTTAGAAATGGGTTTTTGTCGGTCTATGAGCTGGACTATGGTAAACACGAGTTTGTCAGCATAGAGAAAGTACAGCCACTCACAGATACATTTAGAAAACTACCTTTCCAAGCTATAACAGCTCAGCTTGCAGGTAGGTACTAAGAATCTACAATTGTTTTTTTGTTGTTTAAGTCTTAAATCAGTGGGGATAACAAATAAACTGAAATGTAAAGTGGACAAAGCCAAAGGTTAGTGATGTAATTGTTTTTTGCTAAACATGCACCTGCTTGCAAAAACATGCTTAATGCACACATTTATGTCATTGAAGTATCTCTGCTTTTATTCTTCACAAAGGTGACAATGGTTCTATTTTTTTTTTTTAATGCATCACTTTTAGTTACCATGTATAAAACTGAAGATTGCTTAACCTTCCCAGCAGCTCCTTTTAATTGTCACAAATATTATCATTTAATGTGTGTGATGTCTAATATGCATAGGATGCAGAGAACTCAAAACTAAACGGGTTTTGGATCCTGCAACATAACCCATTACAAAGTGTGAAAGTTATGTCTGTTGATCAGAACTTATGTTCTGATTATCCTAATCTACATAAAATTAGGAACTAGATGCTGAGTTGCTGGGCAAGTTTTTCTTCTGTATCTTGCCCCTGTTGTAATTTACTGTTTACCATTGCTATGTGGAATCCAAAGGTGTCTGGAATAAATTGGTGTTCTCCAATGCACTCCACGAGTGGGGTGGGAGCTTTCAACAGACTTAAGTAAGATTGATTTCCTTGAGATTATGGGGCATAGACAGTGTGCATACATCTGACAGAATTAAAAAAATAAAACTTGATCTCTTCATGCTGTCCTTTCTTTCCTTTTCCAAATTTTTCTTTCATTTCTGCATTGTTTTCAGATGTATGCGTCTCTTCCAGTTCATTTGCTGCTTTCTGCTGCTGTTTGGTCAGCACTAGTCTAGACTTCAGTGACAGAATGTGCTTGTCTGAAGTGACAGGTCACAGAGTTGGTGCTCTGATCCTAGGTTGCCTTCTGTGGATCTGCTTTCCTGTATAAGTTCAGTGTGACCTTGAGGGTTGCTTTAAACTAGTGATGATGGATGTGTTACCGACAGGCTTGGGGTCCTAGGAGTGCAGTGCTGAAGTGAAGCTGATCTCTAGCTCTGTCTGTCTACTGGGGTAGTACAGGATCCAGCTGAGCAAGCCTACAAGTCGTCCAATTTTCCTGCTTCACAGAATCCCAAGTAGCTAGTTAAGTTGGCCTCTGAGCTGCTTCATATTGTCAAAGCAGGCCAGCTGAGCCCGGAAGACTGGTAACTATTGTCTTGCTATTCTTCCACTTTTTTCTCTCTTTTCATGTCTGCTATCTCTCCATCTCTGGTCTGTTTCCTTGTAAAATCCCATTTGCTTCCTTACCAGCCTTTCCTAGCATTAATTACCCTTACTTAACTGTTGACTTCTCATTCCTTCTGTAACCTGCAAGGAGCTGTGTTCCTGTGTTGTCCTGTCCTATCAGCAGCAAACTTCTGCTACTAGTAAAAGCAAAGTGTTGCTGTTTTGCTGCTTTGCTTCTTCTATCCATAAGTTGTTGTTTGGTTATTCATGCATGATAGTTGAGCCCCTTGTGTCTAGATGCAGGGGTCTGGGGAGACTGAATTCCAAGTCTGCAGGAGCCACTTCTTCTTTGGTTTATTACAGCCATATTCAAAAACCTGTTTGGGTTCTAGCAACACATCCTTGAGCAGACTTGACTTCGTGGGATGCTGCTCTCAAAAAAAATACGAGCAGTTGTGAAACATTTAAGAAGCACCTCTCTTCATTTCTGCTCTCTGCGGATCTATTTTGGGACTTGAAGGTTTGTCAGATGTTTTAGTAGCTGATGCTGCTTTGAGATGAAGAAAACAATCTAAATCAAGGCCAAGAGGACAGACAATTTCAGGACCCTCAGGCAGAAGACAAAGAAATAGTTTGTTTTGAAAGGATCTTCAGTTTCCTTTTTGTCATGTTTTCTAATATGCCTTGATCACTGATAATACTTCTGAATTATTCAGTGAGTCAGTGCATCTGCCTTTCACTTCTGCAAACTTGTCCGTATCTTTAGACTTAAAGAAAAAAAAATGTCCTAGTCTCTGTAATAATTAAGCTTCTTTGTGTGGGAGATTGGTGAGCTTGTGTTTCTTTTCTAGAGCTAAGCTGCATGCAATAGCACTTGAACGTCTGTTTTATCAAGTATTTAAACCCCCCTCACTTCTGTCTAAACTTAATCATTCCGATTGTTCTAGTCTATAAATGAACCTCTGTTTTGCTTTACATTTGCCCTAGGAGTGAAAAGTCAGCAGTGGTCAGAAGAGGCATCAATAGTGTTTCGGAATCTCGTAGAGAAGAAACCCTTGGTGGCACAGATACAGGCAGTTCATGAAAGCACTAACTCTTGGGATCGAAAAATAGTGACTTTTCTCGTGGACACATCTCTTCCAGAAACTGATATATGGATTCATGATTTTGTGTCTCAAAGTCTTGTAGAATTTTCAAAGGATGATTAATCACCACTTCTGAAATGTAGCAGCTCAGATTCTTTAGCAATAAAATAAGTAACAGGCTTTGAAGATAAATATAACTACTACATGGCCTTGGAGATATGAAGGGGATAAATTTGAAAAATCTGTGTTCTGTGAAAAGGTTTGTTTAACAAGTTTGGGTTCTGTTGACTTCAGTTGACTTTCTAATAATTTGCACTTTGTTTACCATCGTAATGTTAGAATGTTTGGGTGAAAATAAAAACGTTATTTATCAGTTAAACAATGTTGGCTTTTGTTCTTGTGATCTTTCCATAATTTGGGGTTGGGGGGGAATTCTTATCTCATAGCTATTGCTCAGAGCCATTGCTGGGTACTCCTCCCTTCTTCTTGAAGTAGCATTACTTGGGAAACATGGAAACAGTTTTCAACATTTCTGAATTTAGTGTCAGAGACGTGCATTATTGGTGAGCTTTCCCCCTTCCTTAACTTCATAAGAATTGATTAGTTGAAAGTGCCTTGTTTGGGAGACTACATTTGTGGGGCTTAACTTTCACAGAAGGGTATGCATTTCATATGCTTACTAGTGCTTGCTGTTCTTTAGCAATGATACCACTTCTGAATTCTCCACTCCCCTCCTCACCCCACCCCTGACTGGTTGCTAAATTCAATGCATTCCTTTCCTTCTCTTTTGATAGCTTGTTTTCATGTATTCTCTGAGAAACTTTGAAGGACTGCTGCTCCCTGGAGACAGGAGCAAGCAATGTCCTGTGAGCACATGGATCAGTGCTTAAAGTCCTCAGAACACAGTATGTTTGGCCTACTTTAGAGGGTACTTTATTTTTGGCCTTAGAAATATTTAGAGGACATGTAGACATGATTGTATTTCATAGGCTGCTGCCTAGACTTCAGTTTGCTCACTGTAGTCCCTAAAGATTGCACTGAAGCTTTACACAGTGAATCCTAGTGACATGTGGAAATTAAACTACAATTTGTGAAAGGTTCTAAAGCAGGTATGTTTATTACAGCACCGGGTGCAAGGGGGATGGCTCCTCCTAACTTGCACACCCCACCAATTAACCATCTCATATGTATGCATATTCACAATCACCTATACATATTCATGATCTTTCCCCAAAAAAGGTGTCCTTAGGATAATTAGTTCTAAGAAACCATTTCCATAAGCTCCACCTTCAGCAACTCCTTTCGACACATGCGCGGTACATCCTGGTGGTCGCAGGCCGGGGTCTTTGGGAGGAAGGCCGTATGTCTTCATCCCTATGCACTTTTCACCTTGGCTCAAAATTTGCTGGGTTGTCTCGGTTCCAACCTCAGGGCTGGCTTCAGCTTGGTCTTGTAACTGATTAAGCCATCCTATGCTTCCTTATCTATTGTTTCTTTTCCCCTTGCAATGTCCCTTTTCTTGCTTGGGTTAACACATACACAATGGTTAATTCATATTAGTCTTTCTAAGCTGTATTGGCTAATACAAGTCTTTCTTAAGTTCATTAGATAATATTTCATTCAGGCAATGCTCAAGAGATACAGCTTAAAGATATGGTGTTAGCTAGGGAAGTTAGCTATCCCACCACCTCACTAGCAGAAGGAAGTTTTCAGCTGTGGATAGCTGTATAATCTTTCTATCAGTACACAGGCTGAGCAAAGAAATTCTGCCAGTGTGCCACCTGCACAGGTAAAGGAGACCATGAGTTGAACTGTGAATTGAAAGGTGCAAGTGCATATGTAACATTAGGATGGGAGAAAGAAAATGCATGGAAATATTCTAAGTAAAGACTTGAATTTGCATCCTCTTCATCTAATTCTGGTATAGTTCTGTCAAAGATCTGAGCTAAGTAGCAAGGAGTCCTCTTGGAAGTCTGGTGAGTGTCTATCTGCCTGGACTGTACATGGGGTGTAAGGAAAGCCTTTATGAATAGAGGAGGGAGGGATAAACTAATAAGCTGCTAATCTAGTGCCAATTGCTACTGAACATGGCCCTGTCCATATTTAAGTATGCTGAGGTGAGACTCTTCAGTGTACTTGTTGAGAGAAAAGTTAGATTTAACACCCAAGATACTAATTTTTTTTTTCAGTATTTATCAATTTCTCCTTCCTCAGCTGAAGGTGAAGAATTTGGGTGAAGGAATCAATGTGATGAGGAACTGCTGAAGGATAAACTTCCATGCAGAAGTTTCCTTCTGTGTAGAACTGCTCTTGAGCCTGAAAATCTAAATGGTGCAGGTCATTAGGGGGTGAGACTGCAACAACTACTTACCAACAGCAATTGGGCTGCTGTGCCCAGGATGCATTAGACCTGCCAGCTCTGTGCTTGGTGTTTGTCGTGAATGGTTTCTCTGCTTTCACAAAGGCGTGGCACCTCACCAGGGGTGCCTTCACTGCATCTGTCTGAATCGAGCAGGTGGTGGATTTACTGTTTCACCTCATCTTTCCATTCTGACAGCTATTGGAAAGGACTCCACAGGAATGCTGCATGCAGTTCTGGCTGCTCTCCCGCAAGAAAGATGTCAATTAGTTAGAGAACCCAGAAAAAAAGCAAGAATAATGAAAAGTCTAGAAAACATGGCTTAAATAGAAGGATTTGTAGTTAGGCTGGATTGAGGCAGGCTAAGGAGAGGGACACGTCTAAAAGTTTCCACTGATAGAGAATCTGGTTTTATATGTAAGGAAAATAGGACACATAAGGGTTTGAATTGTATAAAGACAAGTTTAGGTTAGGTGTTAGGCAATCTTTCTAAAGAGGCCAGGGGGGAAGCCTGGAAATTCACTGGAACTCCAGTTTCATTATAAATGCCGAAATCAGACAGGATGTATCTGCCTTTGGGATGTGGAGATGGAGCCTGTAATTCTTGGTACCCCACCCAAGATAACTTTCCAGACAGAAAAAGGGAATGCAGCATTTTTTAGGCATGTTTTCTGGCTCTTCATGCACTTTATAAACTGGAAAATGAGCATTCATTACACAGAGAAAACAGATGACACTGTAATAATCAGAAAACCAAAGCAGATCCCTTACTTTCCCACAGCTGTGACCAATAAGCACTTTCAAAACACTTTGGTTTATTCCATCTCAGCTGTATTTTGTGAAGCTTATAAAGTTTACCTGTTTTCGTCTCCCAGTGTGTTCACACAGGGTCATTTTGAGAAACTCTTGTTTTCAACAGAGAAATGCAAGAACCCTCTTGCCATATCAAAATCAGTTCCTGTCTTCAAGGTTTCCACTCCTGGACTACTCTTTCCACATTTTGGGGAGGCTTTTGTTGCAAATTTTTTTGTGTGTTTTCACCACACTCGTTTGTTCTCACAGTTGCTGCACATCCAGAAAGCCTTTGAGAGCCCTGACTCTCATGTGCTGATGTTGTTAGACAAGGAAAGGGAAGGCAGGATAAGGGATGTCTGGTGGAGTTTTACTAATCTTTACACAAGCAACAACAGTGAATGGGTAGTTGTATAGTATGGGCATACTGTGAAATTGATAACCTTGTAGACAGCGATTACCTCCAGGAAGAGGAACACAGAATGTCTCGAGGCACCCGAGCATGCTGAACAGACAAGAATGGGTTTTGTGGCAGTAATAAGAATTTCAGGCTTTAGGTCACTAAAAGAACACAGTGATGAAGAGAAGATGAAGTAAATGTCCACCAGAGGTCACGAAAGACCGAGGGGAGAAAAGACCCTAACCCTAATTTCATTACATGTGCTTGGACTATATAAATGAATTCCAGGAATCCATTAGCATAAGACTGCCCTTTCTAAGAAATATAATGAATATGTATGTTTAGCCTACATATAAACTAGGTACCCAGCTTGCATCAGTACGCACACTTGGAGGAGTGATCCCCTGCCCATCCAGCACCACAAAATAAAGAATGCCTGCTTAATAACTACGGTTATTGAGTTTTTCACCGCATCAAAAGTGAGGAAGAATCACACAGTGAAAAACGCCCTTACATTAAACCTTTGCAATGCCTGAAAGCTTCCCTTTCTGTTCTTTGCCTCATTGCTGATATGTTCAGACTGGATGTCTTGAGCAGGATTGCCCTGCTCTGTGAGGTGAGAACTTGGGTTCTGCCAGAGGAGCTTGTGACCTGAATGGACATGCTTCAGGTGTGCCAAGCAACCTTGAGACCTGTTTTGAAGAGAGGCTTAGGTGTAGTTGGAGTTAGAAATACTGAAGTGTCTTGAAAGCAGTGCTGCAAGGTGCGTTACTTGCAGCACTGCAAGTCTGTCATGGTAGGTAGACAACTAAAAAAGAAGCAACACGGATCCTTACATTGAAAATAGATGTGCTGAGAAGCTGGGTGAATATCTTGCCTAATGGAGACAGGCTGAGTGCATTCTAAGGAGAGTGTAGCACTCGCCTTGGACAGGCTTCTGGCACCCACAAAGCTACATTTGACAGCAGCCAGTTGGTACAATAATTAAGTGTCTCATGTGTACCTCAGAGTGCAAAGCCTGCGTGGGCTTGTGGGGAAGCTTGCTGGTGCTGGTGGATCACTTCCTGAGCTGCTTGCAGCTTGCACACCTTTGAGAAAGACAGTTGGTAATCAGGTAGCGTAGATACTGGTGTCTAGGTTTGTCTGATCTAGTACCTATCAGGCTGCTTCAGCATGAAAAAATTCAGATATCTGGGCCAGTCTGTGGGTGAAATGGGTGGTTCCAAGTGCCCCTTTCAACACTGCCACAGCTGGGATGATGCCAGTGATTTGGGCCATAATGCTGCTCATCTCTTTAAGGCACACACTGAATTCAGTGCTTGGCAGGGTCCCCAGTTGTATCCTTCATTTGGCCTGAGCCAGGAGAAGTATTTCCAGGACTCCCTGCAGAACTTTCCCCAAATGCCCCAGGACACAGAACCTCAGCACCAGGCAGATCAGCTGTATGGCAAGTTGTGAAAAACAGCCAGGTACCATCTCATGGATGATGGACATCACCATTTTCAGATGAAGGGTATCACTAGGCCCAGAAAGCGTGGGGATGCAGAAGTGTCCAGATGGACAGCCCTCCTCTGATAGAACTCTGGTTCTCTCTGCTCTTGGCTTGTGATTGCTGGTAGAGACTGGACAGCAGAGGTAAGGAGGAGCTTTGGGCTGATATTCTGTGGGAGATTTGTTAAAAAAGATTATAGGATAAATCCATGAGGCTTTACGGTGACTCAAAGGTGAGATAGGGGAAAGGAGATTTGGCAGCAATGTTATTAAAACTGTTGACACCATTAGGCTGGAAGGCAGCTCTCTGGGCTGATGGCTGACTTGGAGCTGCTCTAGGAGGTGGCTTTCACTGGACGTACATGGCAAACTGACAGGGAGTAAAATAAGACAGGGAGTTAGTAGGTGTGTTGAAGGGGGGGGAATTTGTGGGGAAGCAGCTTTTATAAAGTGCCCACACCTGCAGCTGCAGGGCCCCAGCAGCGCTGGTAGTGAGGCCAAGGCAGCTGAGACTTGGTCTGGCTGAGCCCTGAGACCCCTCATCTCCCCTATCCCACGGCTGCACCACTCCTCCCACAGAAGGAGTTTTTTCCAGCTGCAGCTTCACGGTGGCCTGGGTCCCCATGAATCGAGGTGGGCATATCATGGGGGGCTTTCCAAAAGGCGGTTTGCCAGGCTGAACCGGCTCAGCACTCTTGAGGGAAGTTGCCACGGGACACAAGGCAGGCTCCAGCGTGGGCCCAAAGCGTTTAAAAGCAGGGAAGACCCTTTGGAAGGAAATGCCGCCCTGCCGCCCGTGCAGCCCTGACAGCCTCCGCAGCGCCCGCCGTGCCCCGGGGAGCTGCCCTCGCGGCTGTGGGCGCAGGGTAAGGACAGACCAAAGCCGGCTCCCGGGGCGGGGGCCGAGCCGGGCACAGCTGTCCCCGGCCGGGAGGGGCGACGGGGCCGGCCCCCGCTGAGTGACGGCCGGGCCGGGG